>LZPO01087234.1:25301-51159 GCA_001675575.1 Neotoma lepida | reverse complement strand
GGATATATAAAATGCATCAAGTACTAAAGAAAAACAACCCTCAATCACAGGAATGCAAACAACCCAACCAATACATGGGATCATGAAATGAACAGTTAGCTCCCGGAAGAGAAACTCAAATGCCATTAAACACATAAAAAAGCGTTCAGCTTCACTAACTGTCACAGAATTCCAAATTAAAACTATGTTGGGATTCCATCTCATCCCAGTTAGAATCTCGGTCATTAGGAAAACAAATAAGATCAATGTAGGTGTGGATGTGGCATAAGGAAAGCCTTACATATCGCTGGTAGGGTATACACTAGTGCAGTCATGATGGAAGTCAACACAGTGGGTTCTCTAAAAACTACATCTACTACGTGAGCCAGTGGTACCTGTGTATATTTATTTACCCAAAGGACTCCAAGTCACTACATCACAGAGAAACTATACAGCATTATTCACAACAGCTAAGTTATGGACTCAGCCAAGGTATCCATCAGCAGAGGGAAGGGTCAAGGCAAGGCTGGATAGATACACAACATAACTTTTTCAAGCTACAAAGGAAAACAAAATTATATAATTTGTAGAGAAATGGGTGTAGTCGAAGACAACCATAGGAAGCCAGGCTCAGAAAGATAAATATTACATGTTTTCTTTCATATTCAATTCCTAGATTTTATAGATACATAAAATCATGTATGCATATATGAAATGAAAGTAGAAGTGAAAGTATTGAGAGAACAAAGGTAACTCGGGGAGGAAGAGGAGGAGGAGGGGGAGGTGCATATGCAACACACAATATATACTTGTATGAAAATATTCTCATAACAAAACACAATGTACAATAAATAATGAAATTTTTTAAAAATTANAATAAAAACACAAGAACACAAATGTTTAAAAAGTGCTACATTGTCCCCACAGGTTAATTAGATAGTTTATGTGTCAAACAAATAAATTGGTTTACGTGCAAAACTACAAGACTGCGCAAGTGGCTTTTATACCCTCTTTTGAATCAATAATGCGCAAGTGGCTTTTATACCCTCTTTTGAATCAATAATTTACATGAAATAGAATTGCATCATGAGTTTCAGAGACAGACAGGGGAAAGTAATAAAAGTCAACAATATTTTTAACTTCTTTCTCCACTGCATTTAACATGACCCAACAAAGTACTGTTTCTCCATTATATAGATGAGAAAACTGGGGTCCAGGGAGGCCAGCTTCCTTAATTCATAGCGATGAGAAATCTTTGACTATCGTGCTTGCTTCGATGCTTACAGGAAGCTTTCATTACCCAAACTCGGTATACGTTAGTTGCATAGCCTATTTCTTCCAGCCATGGCTTAGTGGAACATTGTTTTTGCTGCACCGGCTTGTTCCGTGCTTATGCTGGGTTTCACGAATGTCCCCTGGGAACATTCATACAGCATGACAGCTCCTTGGTTCCGTCACTGCTTGCCCAGTGGATATATCAATAAGAAGTTACATGTCAAACATCCACAAGAGGACATTTCCGAGCGTCTGAAAAGCAGCAGAATTTCTGCTTTCCACTTTGGTAGGGCAGAATGGAGAAGGGATGCTTCCAGGTCAGGCAGACTAGGGTTCAAACCCTGTCTCATTCCTCACCAGCTGCACATCCTTCGGCAAAGGTTTCAACCTCTTAATACCTTTGTATTAAAAGTAGTTTAAAGGTTTATTTATTTTATGTGTATGCCTGTTTTGCCTGCATGTATGTATGTATGTGCACCATATGTGTGCAGTGCTGTGGAGNTCAGAGGAGGGCATCAGATTCCCTGGGACTGGAGTTAAGGATATTTGCGAGCCACCATTTGGGTGCTAGGAACTGAACCTGGATCCTCTGAAAGAGCAAAAAAAACAAAAAACAAAAAAACGCTCTTAACTGCTAAGCCATCTTTCCAGCCTGGATATAACTTGTTTTCATGAAAGTGGCAAAAGATGGTTCCTCAGTCACTGTGTTAACTCAGTGGACCTGAAACAACTGCATAACAACACTGGCGAATTAAAATCGTTCAAGGGATGAACTGTCACTCAAGCGCTCCTCANCTCCTCCTCTTCTTTCCTTTTCTTGTCCACAAATGAAGCCTGTGCCCTGTTGTCTTTACGTACCCATGGTTTCTTTGCTAATGCTCTTTTAGGACATATGTAACTGGGAAACATCACTGGGGAGGACAACAGTCACACTTAGCTGGTATGACCGCTGGAGTCATTTGTTTTCCTAGTAATTTGTAAAATTAGGACAGAATCATGGAAGGGGAAGGCTTCCTGGCTTCCTCTGCATGTGGCTATCTGCTAGCCCTCCCTGGGATCAGGTTGTGAGAGGAGCCACCTGCAGCACCCTCAACGCTTTGANGCGATCGGGATCTTAACAAGGCATTTCANGTGTTCTGCTCAGTGCCTCTTCTGGGTCTAGACCAGCTATTGTTCCATCTGAAAATTTGCAGTGGTCCATGACATTAAGGCTGAAGTCATATGAAATAAAACTTAAAGGACTGATTTAGGGGGTGCCATTTTCCCCANTCACAGCAATTCTAAAATGGCTTCAGGGGTTTATCTCCACTGTAGTTCCATCTCCTCCTGTGTGAGGTTTGCCTGAGGCAATCCACACATTCATCTCTATTCAAGTGGTAAGTGGGGAGAAACCTGGAATCAGATGTGGGGAATCAGGGTTATCATTGTTCCTACAGTGACAGTACCCTGGGCAGGTGGGTGCAGGGCCTCCAGCTCACTTCTTTCCCTCTTTGTAGTTTTCTTGGTCCTTGGACGCTGAGGTGATGCTGAGTGCTGACCTGTGCCGCAGGAAAGCCCCCNGGAAAGATGAGACCATTACTGTCTCTGAGAAAGGGGCCTCATCTTGTCAAACATCAGTGCACTTTGTAACTAGCTGTGGCTGCTTTCTCTAGTCCATCTTCCCTGGACCTAGTCAAGTAAAGCTGGAAGCCAGGGTAAGTTACGGCAGATGTCAAAGCTGCACCGATTGCAAGCTGGGAATNTGCCGTCCATCCCACACCTGCTTTCTTTTCTTTCCTTATTTCCACAAGACCTCTCACTCAGACATAAGCTGTAGTTGGCTGGCTTTCACTATAGCCGTGTTTCACTCTGTGGTTTACTATGTGGCTGGCTGTGGGGAAAAGCATCTGGCTTCTTTTAAGGTCGGCCATCTTTTCAACAGTAGCACCCTCACTAGGCAAAGGGTGAGAATTTTACAAAGGGAAAAAAAAGGCGAGAATTTTACAAAAAGAAAAGAAAGAGAACTACATTCTCATTTAACTTTCAGAGGGCAACTGTGGTTCTCTTACTCAAATTATGAACATATTTTCTCATTAAAATATTAAAAACACAGATCAGTGGGGGGCATAGCTGGGGTTTGGAAATAAGGGGCAGAATATATATATATATATATGTATATATATATAATATTTTTTATGCTGTTTGAACATTTTACCAGAAACATACATTTATTTTATTGTATTAAAAGTTAACTAACACAAATATATTTCTCATAGAGGACTTATCCAATGGAAACAACTGCTCAAAATGNATAAAGATATGAGAAAAAGGATGCTTGCAACAGTGTCACTCATTGCACTAGAAAAAAACAAGATAAATAGTTGAATTAATGCGTCNATCATCCTGTGACTACCCTGTAGTCATTCATAAAGAAGAGAGCTGTTCCATATAAAGGAACAAGAACATATATTAAATTCAAAAAGCAGATTTAAAGCAATAGCTGAATCCCCTCATTTTTTTTTTCTTTTGGAAAAAGATGAAATAGATATTAGTATAGACAATTTCCANGAAAGTAACTCGGGAGGGGAGGAAGATTCCCAGCTGCCAATGCTGGTTTTCCCATGTGTCAAATAGAAGAGTTTCACAGCAGAAGTAATANGTTTCCATGAGACTTGAGGCGTCTTTAAGACAGTAAGCATGACAAAGGGTGACAGAAGCAAACTGGAGTATTTTAAAGCAGATAGAAGTATTCAAACAACACCACACTGCACTACAACAGCGACAGATGGATGCGGGAGAAGGTGAGGGGCTCCCAATGAGAAGCTTGGGTGTGTAAAATGACCTCTGCCCTGGTGACCTCGTAACCCCATTAGCAAGAAGCTGGAACCACACAGCATTTGCCATCTGCCCTTCTGTATCCTTGGAGGTTCAAGTTCATGGCAGTTCCTCTCATGTTCTTAAGGGACAGCCATTTTCTTCCTTCACTTCGTTCAAGAAAAATCACTGAGCTTTTGTGTGGACATGTGTATCTTGTAAGTGAGGCAGTAATTTCTAAGCCCAATTCATGTTAAGCAAAAACAGAGAACGGAAGAAAAATGTTAGTTTAGATTTGTTTACAGGAAGTATGTGTTGCTGGGCATGCTGGCGTGTGCCTATAATCCCAGCATTTGATGGTAGGATCACTGATTCCAGGCTACCCTGGGCTCCAAAGCAGGACCTGGTCTCTGAAAGAACTAAATGGCACACAGTAAGCATCGGTCCTCCAGGTCCTGTGCCGTATTTCTCAGTGTCTCTAGCCTGTGAACTCTCTTCCATCTTCCCAGGAGAGGGCATGGGAGATATTTAGTGAGTTTGGAAAACATATTATTTTATCTTCTTTTTAAGCCCCAAAGAGTCTAGCTAAAGTAGATAGTGAACAGTTTCATTGCATTTCAGAAAATCACTTGACAGAGGCAATGTCTAAATCCTATTTATTAATTGACCGACTGAGGAACAGCAGGTCAGTGCTGCAGCAGAAAGTGGTATGTGTGGACCCCAGGACACTATGTGTGGGACTCTCNATGGAAAAAAACTAGGATGTGATGTGAGCTCCAGAATAATCAGAGGATGGATAAAAATCTTTTGGGGGTGGAAAGGTAAGTTAACACTAGACTGCACCAAAACGCACCAAGCGCTCCCGCAAGTTATGAACAGCCTTCTAGAAAAATGGGCAAAAGGAATGTAAACATTTCTTAAAAACATATGAAGAGATGCTCCGTTACTGTGACAACAGGAATATAAATAAATTCCACTTAGATTATTTTAAACCTACCAGACCAGCAAAGATCGAAGCATCAGATAATAGTGTTGTTGAGGTTTCGAGAATAAGCTCGAACACAGGGCTCTGGCCAAAGTGCACTCTGGAGAGTGACTTGGTCACCAAATAGGAACTGTAAATGCCTTTTAACTCAGCAGCTCCACATCTGGACATGTTTTCTACACACTGGGGCTTCTCAGTCTCTGTACTGTTGACCCTTTGGTTCTGAGTCTACCCACTGGATGCCAGTAGCAACTTCCTCTNCACATCTCCAGTGAGACCAAATGTCCACAGGTTGGCAAAGTTGACTAACTTTAAAGTGACATACTTGGCAAGGTTATTCATTCCCCATTGCTTNTAAAAACAAGACAGTCGGAAGCACACTAAATGTACAATGGAAATGTTTTATCCACACAATGAGTTATTTTTACATTCGTAAAAGATGAAGAAGNTTTGTGTGTATCCATTATGGACTGATCTCCAAACTAGGCTGTTAACTAATGGAGAGGGGAAGAAAGTAAAGTAGTGTGTACAGATTATGCTGCTGCTATATAAAAAACAAAGGAAAGAGGCTTTTCTGGTTATATTACATGTAGATGAATAAAGGACCACTGGAAAGTATGTAAGAAATTGATTATATTTGTTAACTTTTTACATTTATTTAGTGTGTGTGTGTGTGTGTGTGTGTGTGTGTGTGTGTGTGTGTGTGCATGTTCACACACAGATAGAGAATTCCCTCCGTCTGCCATATCTGTCCTGGGGGTTGAAATCAGGTCACCAAGGCTTGGCAGCAATTGCCCTTGTCTGCTGAGCCACCTTGCTGGCTCATATTGGTTGATGTGGTGTTAGAGAAATGGAGTTTGGGACAAGGATTGGAAATTTTGTTATTGTGTAGCATGTGGTAACTTTAAAAAAATATGGGCCAGATGGTGATGGTACACCCCTTTAATCGTAGCACTTGGAAGGTAGAGGCAGACAGATCTTGAGTTGGAGTCAGCCTGGTCTACAGAGAACTAAATCCAGACCAGGCAGGGCTACATGGAGAAACTCTGTCTTGAAAAACTAAAAATAAATAAATAAGTAAAAATTTAAAAATGCAGATATATTATGTACGTAATTTTGTAAATGGCCTGTCACCAGAACATCTCTGCTTCTGTCTGTCTCTGTGTNGAGATGAAGATGATGAGTCCACATGTGAGAGTTCTGACTGGCGCAGAGGACAAGGCAGGACCCATGCCCCAACCATCAGCTCTACTACGTGATCCAACTAACACAGGCTAAAAAGCACTGAGATAAGTCTTGGCCTAATGTCCCTGAGCTTTGAAGTGGATCATTTTATTTGTAGGCTTCAAGGCATTTTATTTTTTCAGTATGCTATGCTATGAGCGTTAAGAACTAAGGGATGCTTCCTGGCACACAGGCCAGGCTTCCCTTCGGTACTGTTTCAATTTTTTGTGCTGACAAAGTGAGAACACCCTCTCCCTTTTCCATTAGACTTGCCTTTCTTGAGAAAGGTCTGAGGTCAGTTTGGGGCAGCGGTTCATCTGCTCACTGCATTCTGGGGCTCAGGCATCTATAGAGTTGAAAGTGGGTGAGGAACACTGCTCCCCATCTTCCCTGACCCTGTCCTTACACATCTTAGTGTCCTGGGCCCTGAACTCCTTAAACAGACACGAGTGTTGTGATTCCTGGTGTTGGTCCCTGAATTCTTTCTTCCAGGCCTTAATTTCTTGAATTTCTAGTGATCTTTCATCCCCTCAAACAAGACTGGATACTTGGTGGCATTTTATAAACTGTCACACACACCCAGACTCCACACACATAAATAGACTTCCTCCAAAGGAAACTTGAAATCACCTTTCTCAATTTAAAGAGTCATTCCTTAGAGAAACTGTAATGAATTAAAAGCATGGAGGAGAGTTCTATATTTTAAAAAGTTTGGGACCCCACTAATTCAAATCTAATTCAAATCCTTGGTGTTCTGGCAACAAAGATAAACCCCAGACACAGTGAGGAAGTGACCAGCTGCTGGTGTGTATGAGGCCAGGCTGGTCTATAAAAGGGAGTTCCAGGACAGCCTGGACTGTTTCACAGAGAAACCCTGTCTTAAAAAACAAAACAAACAAACAAAGATACAGCAATAAATGCTTGAGCCCAGGAAAGGTTCTTATCCTGAGCAGGTGCGATGGCTCAGCAGATAAAGGCACTTGCTGCCGAGCCGACAATCTGAGTTTGATCCCCAGAACCTACCTGCTAGGAGAGAACTAACTTCCAAAGGTTGTTCTCTGACTTCACTTGTGGACTGTAGCCTGCATGCACCTACTCTTACACTAAATAAATAAATGTAAAATATGATTATCCTATGATATAGTTATTCTACAAAGAAATCCATCCTAAAAAAACCTTTTAAAAAGGATCAGTCTTCTATTATATATGTGTTTTCATCATACCTGGAAACAACTTGAATGTTGAGCCATAGATGATAGATATGTTCATCCGTATATGTGGGAACATAAAACAGATAAGTTTGTCTTTGCAATGAATGGATCAAACCATTAAAAATTCAGATATATGAGGAAGTGATTAGTTTTAAGACCATATAGGCATACAGAAGTATATTAATGTAAAAGAATGAATGGGGAAGTAGAATATAAAATTACCATGCATTATAATTTTAAGTATTTGAAATTATATCTGCACAATAATTTGATAGCTTTAGACAAAAAGTTATACAAAATATTTTGGGTCTAGTTGTTTTATTAACTACTTAGCAGTATAATAGTCTGAAGGCTTCCTATTCTATTTTGTGGTATTAATCAACATTGATTTAATTGAATTATAACTTGTTTTCTGTCTCCATTGCTAGAAGATACCTGGTCCTGATCCAGGTTATAAAATGAACCAATTTCCACCATCTTTGGTTCCAGACAAACCCTCAGAAAGACACAAGAAAGTTAAAACACGAAATAACCACAGAACAACCCATGGGATGAGATACCATGTGTTGGGTCAACAGCCCTGACCTGGCTTCCTGGCTTCCTTGGCTGCTCTGTGTCTAATCTGCCAGCCCCACTGCAGTCAGAACAACCATTTCCAAATATGAAACAGATGGTGTCCCATAGCTGCTTCTGCCATTTGGTAGCTTCTTGCTGTTTGAATGAAGTTCAAACTCTTTGCCATGGCCCAATATGGCTCACATAGTCTGGCTTCTGCATTCTCAAATTGGAGGCTTCTCTTGAACTATGTTCAAGATTTTTTCTTCACATGGGCCAAGCTTTTATTTACCTCAGGGTCCTCAAGCTTGCAGTTCCACTGCCCAGAATGCCATTCTTGTTTTTTTCTGTTTTGTTTTGTTTTGGGGGGGGTTTTTGTTAGTTTGTTTTTTACTTGACTGGCACATCCATCCTCCCTCAAACTCTGACTCTTGCCTAGATACAGATTCCCTCTCTCTAACCACACTTCCTTCCAACTCTGCCCCAGCTGCTGCTGAGGTTTGTCATAGAACTTGCCAGTCTGGATCTACCATGTACTGTTATGTACCTCACTATGGGCTGTCTCCTCCACCTGCTTATGAGGGCAAACACCTCACTCGTATTATTTAACACCG
Source organism: Neotoma lepida (assembly GCA_001675575.1). Taxonomy (NCBI): domain Eukaryota; kingdom Metazoa; phylum Chordata; class Mammalia; order Rodentia; family Cricetidae; genus Neotoma; species Neotoma lepida. The sequence goes on along the minus strand of LZPO01087234.1, from coordinate 42,523 downwards.
TGTTCCTCACACCCACATCGTTGGTTGTGGCATAGTAGGCATTTAAGAAATGATTAACAAACAATAAAAAATTAAAAAGAGGTTTCAGAAGGTGTTATGTAAGCTGCCAAAGGAGAGGAGCAATTGATAGTCCTACTCAGTTGTTAAGCCTACTACAAACCACAACAATGACTGCCCAGCAAGATACCCCCATCGTGTAATAGTGGCACTTTTATCTTAGGAGTAACCAACACCTGTTTAGTTGAACTTAAGGCCCACTTGATGGGAGAGAATTCATGCTTAGTATTGTAAACCTAGCCAACTACTCAGCTGGAGAAGTCACAGACCCTAGAGGAGAACCCACTACTACCATTTTTTTAGACATAATTTCTACCTGTATTCTAAATGTTTCTCTTTATGCCCATAGATAAGCGTAGCTTTCATCCTTCATCAAAAAAAGCTTCCTTTTTTGCTACAGACACTATTACAGAGATCCACAATTGGTCTAAATGCAGAGAATAGGTATCAGTGGGNTACTCAACCCTCATCTGCAACACAACCCCTACACCTAAGGCTCAGGGAACATCACCAAAGAGGGGCCAGAAATAATATAAGAGCCAGAGGACCTGCTGCTAGGTAATGTCCCCTAGACATGACAGGGAAAAATGCATTCATGACCTCTCTACAATATGATTGCCTGAACAAGACAGGCATAATGACAAACCAGTTGCCATGCCAACATGGACAGGGGAAATTCCTCAAGGTCCTACCTCTAGATGAAGAAGTAGTGGTGATAAATGGCTGCTATGAGAGGAAGAATCAGTTTCCTCCAGGGTTGAGTTCCTCTTTAGGTTGTCTAATCCCAAGTGGTCAGCCCTGAACACATGTACCTAGGAGGGACGCTAAGTGGACTCAGTAATTTGTATGTAACAATAATAACTATAGAAGAAGAGGTTATATGACTGGGGGGCACAGGAGGAGTTGGAGAGGGCAGAGAAGGGTGGGAGTAATGTAGACATAGTACTCAGGGATGAAGTTCTCAAAATAATATTTCAATAAAAAAGGACATGAAGCTGGGATGCAATCATATTTTAATGTGGTTTTTTTTTTTTTTTTTTTTTTTTGGTTTTTCGAGGCAGGGTTTCTCTGTGTAGCTTTGCACCTTTCCTGGAACTCACTCTGTAGACCAGGCTGGCCTCAAACTCACAGAGATCCGCCTGCCTCTGCCTCCCGAGTGCTGGGATTAAAGGCGTGCACCANCACCGACCAGCTTAATGTGTTTTTATTTACATTTTCCTGATAGTAATGAAACTGAGCATTTTCTTCATAAACTTGTTAGTCATTTCGATTTAGTCTTTCAAGAAGGATCTATTCTTATCCTGTAAGCATTTCCAAATTAAACTGTTTTACTGTTCAAGTTTTTAAGTTCTTTAACTAGTTTGTATACAAATATNTTTTCTCTCTTCTCTCTCTCTCTCTCTCTCTGGTTTTTTGAGACAGGTCTCTGGATAACAGTCCTTGTTGTCCTGGATCTCACTCTGTAGAACAGGCTAGCCTCAAACTCACAGAGATCCACCTGCCTCTTCCTCCTGAGTTCTGGGATTAAAGGCGTGCACCACCACCCGTCAATACAAATCCTTTTTTAGATGACAATATAAGCTTGTAAATAACAGTTTATGAACAACTTTCAATGATGGAAATTATGTGGAGACATGACATTTTGTGCCAAGCTCTCATTCTATTAAATCTATAAAAACTTGTACTGACTTTCAAAGACATACTGGCAGTCTACAAGGGGAATTTTATGTGCATTTAAAAATATTTCAGAGCAGTTTCCTCCTCTGGATCCCTTTTGTGAGAATCCTAAGTATCATGAGGGCAACCCCCAACTTGCCTCTTGATGAAAATCACATCCTTACTTTTCTGGTATCCTAATAAATNACTGACAGATAGGAAAATTCATTATTAATTAAGGAAATTAGATAAAGATGTAGCAAGTGGCCCATGAAGATTTGAGAGGAGCTTTACACTAACTTCCTTAGGACTCAAATGTGCATCTTGTTTGGACCTCAACATGTGAGTCTTGTTCGGAGCCTGTGGAAACCANGCTCTTATGCTTTCCAGTTAATCCTTTCATCTACAGTAAGTTCTCGAAAGTATTTCACCGAGACCGATTCTACTGCAGGGAATAATGAAAGGGTGTGCTGGTCTCAAACTCACAGAGATCCTCCTGCCTCTACCTCCTGTAAAGGGTTCTGAACATCGACACCTCATGCTCTCTGGGTGTGTCACGGTGAAGTACAGCATGAGCTCTGTCTCTTCTGTGCGCACTCCAGGGCACTGGGATTAACTGTACTGGGATTAACGGTGCGCCATCATGTCCAGCTTATTTGTAAGCTTTTTAAAGATGAAAAGGGAAGATAGGAGAGAGGGAAGAGACACGGTGGGAAGAAAGGAAATCGACCCTGCTGCAATCTTGGATGTTCCAAAAAGCCACTGGAGCGTCTGTACTTTATGAGAAATAGCACCCCCATAGTACGTGTTTCAACTGCCTCACTCTAGTCCTGAGTGCAAGGGCCCCAAAAAGAACGTGAACTTGAAGCACTTAAGGTTCCTAGATGTGAATTAAGTATTCTAAACAGTCACACAGAGCTTGAGGTAGAGATCGGCACGTGAGTTGTAATTTTAGAACCTGTCTCTTGGTGTTATGGGAGATGACAGATTGGTATGGAAGCTCAATTGTCCATGGTACCCCATCAGTAAAATCACATGGGGACGAAGTGGGGATAGATCACGGCTGGTGAAAGTGTCCAGCAGAAATGCTCAGATAGTTTTAAGAATATTACCCACAGAGGGTCTAGCTGTAAACATGACGGAAGGAAAGACAGTCAGGGTGAAGGGGGAAAGAGAACAGAGCTGATGGTTCTCCTGAACAGCTGGGGGCTTCCATAGGTGTCCCTCTAACATAGCTGAGAATTCCAACTACCCAACCCTTCTTTGCTTAAGACGTGGCCATGCCTGTTTCTCCCAGGGACCCTTCTTTACTTATTCTTATATCCTGAGCCCTCCCTTTGGATCTTCTAAGTCATGTGTTTACTCTTTTAGTATTGAGCCTTTTCTCACGAGGCTCATATTTGTGCTACACTATCCTACCCTGGATCTAGATTTTCCTCCCTTCTTCTCTTCCTTTCTCCTTCTACTCTCTCCGCAAGAAAAAACAAAGACGAAAACAAACAAACAAATAAACAAAAATCTGATGAATATTAAGAGGCAGGAAGCATTGTGGGAACTGATGGTATCATCAGATTCCTGTCCTTACACAGCTCCAGGCTAATGGAGGCTCACAGTAGGAAATGGGCGATTATGACTTTGGCATGGACCCTGGAAGAGCACATGTTACTATGGCAGAACATAATAGGAGGNTGACTCAGTCTAAAGAAGTCAAGGAAAGCTTCTCTAAGGAAAGGACACTTAAGAGATGAGCAGTGTGGTATGACCAGAGCCGAGAGAGAAGACAAAGAGGGACACATGAGCTAGATTCTGGTGGCTCAGGCCAATGGGAATACCACTGTCATAAGCAACGTGCCTGCTCACGATGAGGACCATGTCAACTGATCACAGCCACCATGTGAGTGCTCACCCAGGCTGCTGTGCGGAGTGTGGTGACACATCACAGGAGCAGCAGTGTCAATGATGTGGACTCCTACTGGGAAAGAGACCCAGGAGTGCAGGTGGAGTGCAGCAACTGTGGTAGAAGAGGTGAGGAATGCATTCCCATTGTTTTAGACGTGGAACAGAGCTCCAGAAAGTGAGGGAGAGGGGTGGGGTTTGCCCTGGAGTGCGCACAGAAGAGACAGAGCTCATGCTGTACTTCACCGTGACACACCCAGAGAACATGAGGTGTCGATGTTCAGAACCCTTTACAGAGCAAGAGCACATGACATTTTGTACTAACCAGACAGTCACACTGCTAATTATAAGAAGCACCATTTATCATGGAACTGTGTCAGCTCTGGAGACATAAGGACCTCAGGGAAGTTATTTAAACCCTCTTCACTTTCTTCCCTGATTTATAAAGGAGGGAATAACAGTTCCTACTTACAGGACGATTGTAGTGTTTATCCAAAACAATTCACATGAACACGCTGACACATAGGACGTGCTCAGTCAACGTTAGTCATTGCTTATTATTAGAGTAATGGTGACCTCCATCTTGTTAAAAAGAAAATAAAAAAGGAACATTCAGTCTTTCAAAAACATGCCAGTTTCGAGAACTTACAGCATTATATGGTTTATAGCAAGTCACATAGCTCAAGTGGTAGAGCTGATCTTTGACCCACATTTTGTCTGATACCAGAACAAAATGGTTCCAAAGGGAAGGAAGGGACCATCTCCCCAGCTGTCCTCTTCCATTCAGGAAGGCTGCATGCTGGAAGAGCTGGTTCTGCTGCTAGATCAGACTGCAGCTCAGGGAGGGGAGACCCTCATCTGGAAAATAGCTGGGTGCCAATGACCTTGACTATTCATTCCATCCCTCATTAGGTGGTACGTGTCCCACACCATGGGAAGCATAGCAAGCTTGATCGTTATGGTGCAAAGAGTTATTAGAACAAGGAATCCTGTCGGAAGATCATGATGGTGCTTGGTGGTTAATAGCCACCTTGCCATGTCACAAAATGAGCATGAAGCTTGTAATACACTTTTCTTAGAATGTACTCAGCATCTTGTGAGACAAGGAGAATCATGAGGGTCCTGACTTTACAAATAGGAAAGTGCCTTAAACAGATGGAATGTCTTACTTGAGATTCCACACCTGGAAAGTGAGAGAGGTTAAGATTTAAACCCAGCTCTTACCAGCTACGCTGGTTTTTCCAACTTGTAATGCTTGTCTCCATCTATGCCGACCCTTCTATCTCATGCTCAGGGCCCTCTGATTTTTCTCTTTCCCCCATGGTTCAGTTGTCAACAAGCTCCCCAGAGACTATACTTAAGTCTGCCAGTGGTATGCTAGGGTTGGCTTACACTGGCCTATGAGAGCAAGCTGCTATGTTTTCAGCAATTTGTGATCCACATGTCACGTTGATTAATTGAAATGGCCAAAGGGATTCTTCTTTTTAGAAATAGGCTCTCATGTCTTGAAGACTGGCCTCAAACTTACTATAGAGCTGAAAATGACCTTGGACCTTTGATTTTCTTCTTCTACCTCCCTAGTATGGGGTTATAATTGTACACCCCGGTGTTTACTTTATGCAGGGCTATAGATTGAACTCAGCTTCATGCATGCTAAGCAAATACTCTTCTAACTGTGCTACAACAGAGAAATCAACAAACACTACAAATCAGGGCCCCATGACTCCCCTCCCTAACACAGTGTCTGTGACCCATTTTTACCAACATGCTACCAGGCTCTTAGCCTTCTCTGCTAAAGGACCACAGATACATAGCAGAGACCATTTTACAAAATGTCTGGTAGGCACAGGGAGCATCTGGAGCTCTATGTGCATGTCACCACCTGCAAGCACTCTATCTTTCTGATCCACTGTTTCAGTAGGGTGAAGAAGGTTCTGGGAGCCCAGAACCACTTTCACAACACAGTTCAGGGAGACAGGCATACAGTCCCCAAACTATATTGATATTTAAATAGATGTTCACTACATTCAGAGTGTAAGACAGCGGGCATGGATCTTTAGAGTTGGAATGAACACTTGGTTTGTAAAATGCTAGCATCTGTTCTTGAGTATTTTTCACGTGGTGTTACAGTTTGAATGAGATTTGAACTTTCAGGAACACAATTTTATAGATGTAGAAAAGGGAAAAAGAAGCTAAGAGCTTAAGAGGGGTGACCCCAGCTTGTGGAACTCACCATGGGTGTGTATCTTCCATCCGGGCCTGCTCTTATTTGCTTTGATCCCTCCCTCTGACCTTTCCCATCACTTGAAGATGAAGACCTTATGCCAGCCTGCCAGTTCCCTCAGAGATGAGAACACGACACAAATAATGGCTGATGTTTACTAGGTGCTGATGGGGTAACAGTATGCTATGTCTTAAATTGAACTGTGTGAACTTGCCAACATCTGACTTTTTTCTATTTGCCAAATGGTAATTTCAATAGCTCAGCTCACACACATTATCTGTGTCTGGGCCCTGTTCTCAGGAGATGGGTGCTATCATGATACCCACTTCACAGATGGGGGAGGACTGACGCTTTTATTGAAAACACAAAAAGGTTCTTCACACAAGTGCAAGTTATATACTTCTAAGTNGCTCTTATGCTTTCCAGTTAATCCTTTCATCTACAGTAAGTTCTCGAAAGTATTTCACCGAGACCGATTCTACTGCAGGGAATAATGAAAGGGTGTGCTGGTCTCAAACTCACAGAGATCCTCCTGCCTCTACCTCCTGTAAAGGGTTCTGAACATCGACACCTCATGCTCTCTGGGTGTGTCACGGTGAAGTACAGCATGAGCTCTGTCTCTTCTGTGCGCACTCCAGGGCACTGGGATTAACTGTACTGGGATTAACGGTGCGCCATCATGTCCAGCTTATTTGTAAGCTTTTTAAAGATGAAAAGGGAAGATAGGAGAGAGGGAAGAGACACGGTGGGAAGAAAGGAAATCGACCCTGCTGCAATCTTGGATGTTCCAAAAAGCCACTGGAGCGTCTGTACTTTATGAGAAATAGCACCCCCATAGTACGTGTTTCAACTGCCTCACTCTAGTCCTGAGTGCAAGGGCCCCAAAAAGAACGTGAACTTGAAGCACTTAAGGTTCCTAGATGTGAATTAAGTATTCTAAACAGTCACACAGAGCTTGAGGTAGAGATCGGCACGTGAGTTGTAATTTTAGAACCTGTCTCTTGGTGTTATGGGAGATGACAGATTGGTATGGAAGCTCAATTGTCCATGGTACCCCATCAGTAAAATCACATGGGGACGAAGTGGGGATAGATCACGGCTGGTGAAAGTGTCCAGCAGAAATGCTCAGATAGTTTTAAGAATATTACCCACAGAGGGTCTAGCTGTAAACATGACGGAAGGAAAGACAGTCAGGGTGAAGGGGGAAAGAGAACAGAGCTGATGGTTCTCCTGAACAGCTGGGGGCTTCCATAGGTGTCCCTCTAACATAGCTGAGAATTCCAACTACCCAACCCTTCTTTGCTTAAGACGTGGCCATGCCTGTTTCTCCCAGGGACCCTTCTTTACTTATTCTTATATCCTGAGCCCTCCCTTTGGATCTTCTAAGTCATGTGTTTACTCTTTTAGTATTGAGCCTTTTCTCACGAGGCTCATATTTGTGCTACACTATCCTACCCTGGATCTAGATTTTCCTCCCTTCTTCTCTTCCTTTCTCCTTCTACTCTCTCCGCAAGAAAAAACAAAGACGAAAACAAACAAACAAATAAACAAAAATCTGATGAATATTAAGAGGCAGGAAGCATTGTGGGAACTGATGGTATCATCAGATTCCTGTCCTTACACAGCTCCAGGCTAATGGAGGCTCACAGTAGGAAATGGGCGATTATGACTTTGGCATGGACCCTGGAAGAGCACATGTTACTATGGCAGAACATAATAGGAGGNTGACTCAGTCTAAAGAAGTCAAGGAAAGCTTCTCTAAGGAAAGGACACTTAAGAGATGAGCAGTGTGGTATGACCAGAGCCGAGAGAGAAGACAAAGAGGGACACATGAGCTAGATTCTGGTGGCTCAGGCCAATGGGAATACCACTGTCATAAGCAACGTGCCTGCTCACGATGAGGACCATGTCAACTGATCACAGCCACCATGTGAGTGCTCACCCAGGCTGCTGTGCGGAGTGTGGTGACACATCACAGGAGCAGCAGTGTCAATGATGTGGACTCCTACTGGGAAAGAGACCCAGGAGTGCAGGTGGAGTGCAGCAACTGTGGTAGAAGAGGTGAGGAATGCATTCCCATTGTTTTAGACGTGGAACAGAGCTCCAGAAAGTGAGGGAGAGGGGTGGGGTTTGCCCTGGAGTGCGCACAGAAGAGACAGAGCTCATGCTGTACTTCACCGTGACACACCCAGAGAACATGAGGTGTCGATGTTCAGAACCCTTTACAGAGCAAGAGCACATGACATTTTGTACTAACCAGACAGTCACACTGCTAATTATAAGAAGCACCATTTATCATGGAACTGTGTCAGCTCTGGAGACATAAGGACCTCAGGGAAGTTATTTAAACCCTCTTCACTTTCTTCCCTGATTTATAAAGGAGGGAATAACAGTTCCTACTTACAGGACGATTGTAGTGTTTATCCAAAACAATTCACATGAACACGCTGACACATAGGACGTGCTCAGTCAACGTTAGTCATTGCTTATTATTAGAGTAATGGTGACCTCCATCTTGTTAAAAAGAAAATAAAAAAGGAACATTCAGTCTTTCAAAAACATGCCAGTTTCGAGAACTTACAGCATTATATGGTTTATAGCAAGTCACATAGCTCAAGTGGTAGAGCTGATCTTTGACCCACATTTTGTCTGATACCAGAACAAAATGGTTCCAAAGGGAAGGAAGGGACCATCTCCCCAGCTGTCCTCTTCCATTCAGGAAGGCTGCATGCTGGAAGAGCTGGTTCTGCTGCTAGATCAGACTGCAGCTCAGGGAGGGGAGACCCTCATCTGGAAAATAGCTGGGTGCCAATGACCTTGACTATTCATTCCATCCCTCATTAGGTGGTACGTGTCCCACACCATGGGAAGCATAGCAAGCTTGATCGTTATGGTGCAAAGAGTTATTAGAACAAGGAATCCTGTCGGAAGATCATGATGGTGCTTGGTGGTTAATAGCCACCTTGCCATGTCACAAAATGAGCATGAAGCTTGTAATACACTTTTCTTAGAATGTACTCAGCATCTTGTGAGACAAGGAGAATCATGAGGGTCCTGACTTTACAAATAGGAAAGTGCCTTAAACAGATGGAATGTCTTACTTGAGATTCCACACCTGGAAAGTGAGAGAGGTTAAGATTTAAACCCAGCTCTTACCAGCTACGCTGGTTTTTCCAACTTGTAATGCTTGTCTCCATCTATGCCGACCCTTCTATCTCATGCTCAGGGCCCTCTGATTTTTCTCTTTCCCCCATGGTTCAGTTGTCAACAAGCTCCCCAGAGACTATACTTAAGTCTGCCAGTGGTATGCTAGGGTTGGCTTACACTGGCCTATGAGAGCAAGCTGCTATGTTTTCAGCAATTTGTGATCCACATGTCACGTTGATTAATTGAAATGGCCAAAGGGATTCTTCTTTTTAGAAATAGGCTCTCATGTCTTGAAGACTGGCCTCAAACTTACTATAGAGCTGAAAATGACCTTGGACCTTTGATTTTCTTCTTCTACCTCCCTAGTATGGGGTTATAATTGTACACCCCGGTGTTTACTTTATGCAGGGCTATAGATTGAACTCAGCTTCATGCATGCTAAGCAAATACTCTTCTAACTGTGCTACAACAGAGAAATCAACAAACACTACAAATCAGGGCCCCATGACTCCCCTCCCTAACACAGTGTCTGTGACCCATTTTTACCAACATGCTACCAGGCTCTTAGCCTTCTCTGCTAAAGGACCACAGATACATAGCAGAGACCATTTTACAAAATGTCTGGTAGGCACAGGGAGCATCTGGAGCTCTATGTGCATGTCACCACCTGCAAGCACTCTATCTTTCTGATCCACTGTTTCAGTAGGGTGAAGAAGGTTCTGGGAGCCCAGAACCACTTTCACAACACAGTTCAGGGAGACAGGCATACAGTCCCCAAACTATATTGATATTTAAATAGATGTTCACTACATTCAGAGTGTAAGACAGCGGGCATGGATCTTTAGAGTTGGAATGAACACTTGGTTTGTAAAATGCTAGCATCTGTTCTTGAGTATTTTTCACGTGGTGTTACAGTTTGAATGAGATTTGAACTTTCAGGAACACAATTTTATAGATGTAGAAAAGGGAAAAAGAAGCTAAGAGCTTAAGAGGGGTGACCCCAGCTTGTGGAACTCACCATGGGTGTGTATCTTCCATCCGGGCCTGCTCTTATTTGCTTTGATCCCTCCCTCTGACCTTTCCCATCACTTGAAGATGAAGACCTTATGCCAGCCTGCCAGTTCCCTCAGAGATGAGAACACGACACAAATAATGGCTGATGTTTACTAGGTGCTGATGGGGTAACAGTATGCTATGTCTTAAATTGAACTGTGTGAACTTGCCAACATCTGACTTTTTTCTATTTGCCAAATGGTAATTTCAATAGCTCAGCTCACACACATTATCTGTGTCTGGGCCCTGTTCTCAGGAGATGGGTGCTATCATGATACCCACTTCACAGATGGGGGAGGACTGACGCTTTTATTGAAAACACAAAAAGGTTCTTCACACAAGTGCAAGTTATATACTTCTAAGTGATGCACTGTTTGTGCTTCTTGATGGTAATGTACTATAGGCAGAGCATGTACAATAATAACTCAGTGACCATGAATAACTAACTAATAAATTTCTATAATGCTTAAAGAAAACTTTCAAAATGTTAAATATAAACCATTGGTATTAGAAAACAAGTAATATATATATATATATATTTGTCCACCAGGGAAACATTAGCTACTCCAGCCAAAGGCTACAGAATGAATTATTTGTTATGAAACTTTTCTTTCTCTTTTTAGTTCTTTTCTGTTTATTTCTTTTTTGAGGTCAAGTCTTCCTATGTAGTCAAGGCTGGCCTGGAATTCACCATGTAGCCTAGGCTGTCCTTGAACTTATATTGATTCTCTTGCCTTGGTCTCCTTATTGCTGGGATTATAAGCACACTCCACCATATGCAGCTTGTGTTAGAATTCTTTTATGATTCTTAAGAAGTAAGCAGGTGTGGTGGCACCTACTTATAATTAAGACACTGGAGGCTGAGGCTAGAAGATTTCAAGTTCAAGCTAGGGTTATATGGTGACATTATCACACACACACACACACACACACACACACACACATACCTCCAATACCACCACCACCACTACTAACAACAACAACAACAATTAAAGAAAATATGAATTTGAAAGAGAGCAAGAAGGGAACATGGAAGACTTTGGAGGAAGAAAGAGGAAGGGGGAAGTGATGTAATTATATTATAATCTCAAAAATTAAAAAATATATCTAGAAACTGGTAAAAGTGCAAAATCCATTTTGTGAAAAGTAATTTGCATGACTATGCTTTCATTATGAAATGTGAGCTTCATGTTTCATTCACAAAAACACAAACTTGCTATGTGATTTATTAGTTCTATATGGTGAAACCTCCAAGCTCAAAGGTTGGCACCTGGCCATTGACCAATGGGGTCTGCACATATGTAGTTCTATATGCCTTCTAATCTATTGGTAAATTATCAGTGAGGCCCTGCTGAAGACAAGTGGATCTCTTCACTGCAAAAGTAGAGAGAAGCAGCATTATTTTACCCCAAACTAAAAAGGCTAGGTATCTCCCCAAGTGGTCTGCTCCAAGTTCATGAAAATCTTGGGTCCTCCTCTGCCCCCTGCCACACACATCTGTATCTTCTAGTGAGACACCAGCAAGGAACAGAAGCATCTTTGACTCAGTGAGCACACAGCCAAAACCTAAGTACCGATCTGTGCCCTACCTCTCTAATGATGAAAAAATAATACAACGATATGATAAAAAAAATCAAACACACTTTGAAAAGTGGTGGAGGAAGACTGACCAAGAGGCACTGCACACAGCCAAAGGCTTCTGAAAGGAAGAATGGAACTTAAGATTGATATCTAGTTCTTTCGTTTACAAAGAAAAAGAGTCTGACAGAGAAGGACATTTGTCCAGGTCTATTCCCCCAGTGGGAAGCAGAGCGACTTCCTGACCCTCCCAATACAGTTTTGCTTCTACCAAACTTTATTATTAACATGTACTTATTTGCATTTGCTCTCAATGCTGCTGTACAATAGGAAGATGTCTTTAGATACATCTAGCTAAGCAGCCACTCTAGCAAAGAGCCCTTGTCTACAAGCAGATACTTTGTGTTCCATTGTTCCATACCCTTAGTCTCCTGAGATAGTTTGCCATGGATGAAGAGGGTTGCCACATGCTTTACAACTTTCTGAATATTACATGAATATTCTGCACATATACATGCATACAAAATACAGAATATTTCAGAATATTACATGGAAGTGTGACCTCATGGCATTAGGAGAGAGAGGACCATTGGGACAAGAGCNTTCAAGTCACAAAAATTTGACATAGGACCTCTCCTTCACTATTCTAAGAACCACTTCTTTTGTAAAACAGAGAAACTGAGCTAGGTTGCCCCTTATGTCCTAATGAGCAATAATTAATATCTTACTGCCCTACAGCCTGTAAAATACCATATACTTCACATGAACTTCAAGTTCTATCCACAAAACTCACCACATAAAATATTTCTATGCTTAAAAATTAAACATAACTTTGTGGAGAAGAAAAATGGATGAGTGTTAAACCTACGGATTTTAGAACTGAAACAGCCAAATCTACACCTGACTCTTAGATCTCTCCGATTTTGCTTCGATCTCTCAGTACTTTGTGGTTGTTAAACACAATGTGCTTGTATTCCAGGTGTTCAAGTTTATCCCACAAACCAACTCAATCCAAACACAAAACAGTAAATAAACAAAGCCAAGAGCAAGTGTTCTCATACCCCATGGCGATCCTCGAAGTATGCCAGGCTGGCTTTCGTTAAAACAAAGAAACGGACTTTAAAATTCGAGGGAGAAGTCCTTCTCTTCTGTTGGGACTTCTTGATCAGCTGCTCTTCCAGGAGGATGAAGTTGTTCATGGTCCAGTTCTGAAAAGTGATGCGTCTTGGGCATCACCCCTCAGAGAAACAGCTGGGAATGCAACAGGCTACAGTTGATCTTTAGAGAGTCGTTCAAAGGCAACTTGCCTCTAACCTTATCTTTTCTATCAACACCAGCCAACCTCACTGCTGAGCTCCTCCTCTGATGTCAAAGGCCATGACCACATCCTTTCAAAATTCACCAAGCTAAGAAGCACATGCAAAAATATGCGTACCCTTTGCTATATGGTTTGGAAATGAGGTTTGAAGAAACTTAGAATTACAAAAGGAATTCAATTTTAATTTTTATAGTTCCTGGTTTAGCCTCTGCAACAGGTAAGANNCATAGAGAAGGGGGAAAGAGCAGGGCTCCAGGGGTGAGTGGAGCACAGCTCATGTGTAAGTTTCCCGTTGCTATCATGGATTGCCACCGGCTTAGTGCCTCTAAGCGCCTTGGATTTCCCTTACAATTCTCTAATTTAGAAGTCTGAAATGTGTCTCACTGAGTGAAAATCATGGTGACAGTGGGGCTGTGCTCCTTCCTGGCTGGTCTCTGGGGGACACTGCCTCTGTGACTGTCCTACCTTTTGAGGGACACTCAGGTGGCCTTGGTCTTGACTCTCTTTCTCCGTCTTCAAACGCAACAACTGTAGGCCAAGTCCTGCTTCCTCCATTTTGCTGGAACCTCTTCCTCCTACCTCTGCGACATTTAAGGATCCTGAGAACCACGATGGAGAGCCACCCATCCCACAGTGATCATCTAGGACAGGTGCCCCATTTTAAGGTCAGAAGATGGGCACTGTAACTCTACCTGGTATGGTAATTGCCCTTTGTCACTCAACTTCATACAGTCACAGGTTTAGAGGAATTAGGACATGGAAAGATTTGCACAGGGCTGTTAGTCCACCTACAAGTTTGAACTTCATTACTACCACTTAACACAATGGCTTGGAATTTCAGTTCTTTTGTCTGTGAAAGGAAGCAATGGGGGCCTTGTGTGAGGCACTGAAGGGCTCCTTTTTGACTCTTCCGTCAGCCTCACAGTATGCCTGGCTTTAAGGGTGTCACATTAGCCTTCTGTGTATGCCACTGAACAAATGCTGCATGCTGGGTCTGAATGTATCCTCTTTATCTCTTTCTTTTCTGCTTAAGTCTTAAGTGATATTGCCAGCCTCAGCTGACACGCAGCCTCCTCTGAGAAGCCTTGCAGACTTTCCCACATGGCATCTTCTAACCCTTTTCCCCCCTGCATATAAGGACCCTTACAAGGAGGCAGCACACACAGACAAACAACAAGCCATCTCCTTGTGAGGGTCTTTGGGAACTGAATCTCATCTGCTCTGTGAAAATGCACGTTACTTATGAGTCAAGCTTAGACTTGGGACAATGTTAAGATGTAATACTTCTGTGAGGTTCACTGTGACCAGGAAGTTAATAACTACAAAGTCCCCATGCAAGCAGGGACAGTACAGATCAGAGAGGGACAAGAATGAGACAAAGTGTGGGAGCACAATTCTTCAGTTTATTTTTAGATGTAAATTGCTAATTACAGCCTCCTTTCACACCATGTACTGGATGCCGTTGAAGGCAAAGAGAAGGGAGGGGAAGGGTAGGAAAAGGAAGGGAAGGGATAGGCAAGGAAGGGAAGAAGAGATGGAAAGGGAGATATTCTGAGATTTTAAGACATGAAAATATAATGTACAAAAGAGGTAGATTTTTCAAAATATAGCTTGCAGCAAAGCTTACTATTTTCCTTCTCTTTCCTTTTTCCTGAAGATTATCNGGACATCTGGTCAGCCTGAGTAAAGAATACATTATTTTTAGCCTTCCCAGTAACTTAGTAGAGCCATGTAACTCTTTTCTGAACAAAAACATACGGCAGAAATGGAAGTGTCCTGTCAGAATGTGGTGGTCGACACTTGTAATCTCAGCTCTTGAGAGGCTGTCTCAAGAAGAGAAGGGGGTTCCTTAATGGGAAACCCATCTCCTCTCTTTCTCTTCCTATTTATTGTGGTACTGACTTGATTATGGAACTGGAAGAACTCTATTATACTATATGATGTGGAGGTTTCATGTTGAGAATGGTTGATCACATGATAGGTGGAGTCTGGGTTATAATGACCATGGCCTGGATCATTCACAAGAGCTGTGGAGCACCTCTTCCACACTCCATCTCATACAAAAGGCTGAAAAGCAGTGGAATCTCCCCCCGCTTTTTTTACTGTAAAAGGAAATATACCATTAATATTTTCTAGGACCCTGTTATTTTAGTTTCTGTTACTGGTACCTTACCCAACTCTAACATTATGTAGTATCATGTACTACCTGCTCAGCTATTCTGTAAATGACTTTGGAAGGGGTAGATTTATGCCAGACTGATTCAGGTACAATGGTTTACAGACTTTACATAGCACTTTCACCTGGGAAAGCAGACTATTAGGAGTTATTGTCTTCCATTTGCCTAGTAGTACATTAAAAAATAATTTTATTTTCTACCACACAGAACATTCCAAACCACTTATTGGGACTAGTCTATGTCCACTTTTAAATATAATATTAGAGCCCCCAGTATTTTCTCCATCATGTTAAGATAAACAGTCTCTTCATTTGTCTTTTGGTTTTGAAAGTTTGTTTTATAGGAGACAAATTCCATACAGGTGCCTGTAAGTAGCACTAGGCTACATGGCATTACCCTGTCTCAAAGAAAAGCAAACAAAAATGCAAAATTTTGCAAAAATGCAAAAATGCTGGGGAGATGGCTCAGCGGTTGAGAGCACTTGCTTTCCAACCTAAAAACTGTGGTTCAGATACTAGCGTCCACATAATGGGCCAGCCATGGTCTACTGGATGCCTGTAACCTCAGCACTGTGAAGGGTGCAGACAGGCAGATTCCTAGGGCTTGCTGGCTGCCAACCTGACTAAAAAACATGAGCTCCAGCTTCAGGGAGAGACCTTGCTGCAAATGCAGAACACAGAGAGTGACAGACAAGGACACCTGAAGCCTTCATCCAGCCTATGCGTGTGCACATATACCACACACACACACACACACACACACACACACACACACACACACACTGCAAACAAACAAATAAATGACCAACAACTAAAAACCCAACAATCCAAAAGAGCTCCTATTAGCCAAAGAAAAGTCCAACCCAATGACTGCTTTCAGAGGACAGTGAATAGCCAACTTACTATTCTGGAAACTGAAAACAAAAGCCAACTATAACCTTCTGCTTTTCATGAAGGACTGCATTTCAGTTTAATCAACAAATATTTAATAATGTAAAGTAAGTGAAGAAGGATGGCTGAGCATCACTATTTCACAACCTGAATACAACAATGAATGTAGATGATGACCCTAGGTGGCTGGCTGTTAAGCTCACCATGCCAAAAGTCAGTAGGGAAAGGAACAACAGTGAGAAGCTGACAGCACAGTGACAGTCTGACCACTCCTCACATGACAGAGAGGCAATCGGACACTATGTGGCTTCTGTGTGATGTGATAGGAAGCAAACAAACTACCCACAGAGATGCCTTGTGTAGAGAGAAAAGCGTCACATATGAGTCTGGTTGGAGCCCCAGATCTAAATCTGAGCTGCCAGGAAGCTCAAGAGATGAAGGAACACAGCAAAGAACGAGGAGAGATATCATGGGGCAAGTCCAGAATACACCAAATGCTAAGGACAAGTGACCCAGGATCCCCAACAAATAAAGTGGGTGGGAACCTACAGAGGAGAAAAAGACCTTAGGAGATGTTTTCAATGTGGGAGGAATTTGGATTCAGAGCCGAATATATCAACTGTATAAAGGAATTATGAGCCATCTTGGGACATTTAAACACTGTGAGGNAACTGGGGACCTGTTATGAAATTTTAAGGCAAGCCCATGACACTATTGTTGTATTAAGACAGTACTTTCACAGGTGTGTACTAAATGATTGATAAAATGATCAAGTGTCTGAGATCTGCTTTATTATAATGCAATGGAGGCCAGGGAAGAGAAAAGGGAGAGAAATGATGTTCTTGAACTGACAGCTGCTGTGGTTGGGTGATGGGTACCGGGGTTTGTTACTGTATTCCTTACACCAGCATCTGTTTGAAAGTTTCCATAGGGAACACTTCAAAAGAGCCAGTCCAGTTCCCATGGAGATCAAAACTTAAGCACAGGGCTGGAGAAATGGCTCAGCTAAGGGCATGCACTGTTCTTGAAGAGGACCAAGTCTGGTTTCCAGGATCCAGGATAGGTAGCTCACAACTCCAATTCCAAGGCATCAGGAAACCTTTTCTGGCCTCCATGGGCACATTCACATATCCACACAAAGACACATACGAGTGCACACACATACACACACAGAGAGAGAGAGAGAGAGACAGAGACAGACAGAGACAGACAGAGACAGAGACAGA
>LZPO01087234.1:5406-25271 GCA_001675575.1 Neotoma lepida | reverse complement strand
GAGAGAGAGAGAGAGAGGCAGGCATGCAGGCATTCACTAAAATAAATGGCAAGAGAAAAATGAGCACATTTCCCATGTACGGCTTTTCCTCAACATCAGCTGGGCTTGCTTTGGCAAACACACTGACTTTCCTACTGTGTTCTACCTCCTCCTCCTCCCTCAGGTACCAGCTGGATTTCTGCTGCACCCCTTCAGGCTCCGTNTGGAGGGAAGAAGAAAGAGAATAAAAAGATTGGGAACTCATTATGATGACATTGGTAATCCTGGGCTGGCACCCTTGGGATATGATGTAGACACACAATGTTTCTTTTCTTTGTGGAAAATTCGAGTCCCAGGTTTCGTTGTTTTCAAGATGTTCCAGCTGAGGGCCATTTGGGAGTCCACTGGTCCCCCTCCCGGCTGTTTTCTGGCTTTTACATCTCTGCCTACAACTCCAACACTCCTGCCTTGCCACTGCAGATATGACACATGTCCCAAGGACACCTCCCTTTTCTCTTTTGACAAACAGCTCTCCCACAAGCTTTTGCTATNGACTTACTGGGATTTAGATACAACTTTTACATTTNCAANACTCAATGAGTTGGCCTTTAACGCCCCTGTTACTTGCCTTCTGGGGAATACAAGCATGCAGGACTCTTCTCTCTGACTGGTGGTAAGAAGACATTTATAGTACTCCAAGAACTCAGTCTCCTGATTCTTTAAGCTTTGGCTTCTGAAGGCTGGAAGTGGGTGGACATTTACCATCAGAACTGGTTTTGCCTCTTCNTGTGTCTTAGCGGACGAGACAGCACCCCTATGTTAGAATATNGAAATATTTCACTCCTTTAATTATAATTTTTATGAGCCTTTGGAGCCTCAGATGAATTGAGAAAGCCTTACTTAATGTATGTCAATAGAGGCAGAGGGGAAAAAAAACAATTCAACTTAATTATGTGGGGTCCAGGTACTCCACAAAAACATCTACAATTTTGCTTGCCATTCCTTGGTTCTGTGTTGGCTTCTGCTTACCAGAACTGCCCTCTATCACACGAAAATGGTTGCCAGGAGTAATCGTCTGACATTTTATCATGGGAACAGGATTTTTTTCTAATAGTTCCAGAAAGCATCTCAGAGAGACAAAATGGAGAAAGCCTGGATATCCACTAGCAGATGAATGGATAAAGAAATATGTATATCATACACACACACACACACACACACACACACACACACAATGGGATTTTATTTAGCAGTAAAGAAAAATGACATTTACAGAAAAGTTGATGGAACTGGAAATCACTATGTTAAAAAATTAGTCGGATTCAGAAAAATATGTGACAAATGCCACATATTTTTTTCCTCATAAGTGAATCCTAGATTTAAATCTGTATGTGTGGGGAGGTATGAGGGGTGCGGNCCATGAAGCGAGGAGAGGAGCCATGAGAGAAGAAATCTAAAAGAAGAGGCGGTTAATGAACACATGTGACCNGAGGGCAGAAGGGGCTATTGGGGAAGTGGTGGAAGGGACCAGCAAGAAGCTGAGGAGAGCAGGANGATGGGAGGAGATGAATAAGGACACAGTAGGTATGGAAATGCCACAATGAGACCATTGCTTTGTATATAAAGTTGGAAAACTAATTTTGAATTAAAGAAGAAGAGTCCCAGTGATACAGATGAGGAGGACCTTCCTCTCTGTGGGTCACTGGGTAGGGACTATGTTAACATCGTTGCTCTGCTCCTGTAAATCATACTTTCTGAAGCTCTCACTGTAAACACTTCTACATTAATTTTCACAGGTATTACGGAGCAACTTAACTTCCTAATTTGCAACTGTTGCTCTTTTCCTAGCTGCCTTGAGCAATAAAAACTGTTAAATAGCCACCTGCTCTGCCCTTATGCCGGTACCAGCTGTTCTGAACACTGTTCAGATGCCATGAGGAAACCACACAGCAGTCGTAGCTGCTTGCTCTGGTTCTTGGGGGTGTAGCTCCTGCCAGAGCTGTTCAATTTGTACTGTTCCTTTTTCTATCACAAACCTTGGTGAATGCTAGATCNTTTTTTAACCCTTTCCACCTAGGCCAGGGAGAGAAAGCACTGACTGTAGTGGCCTAGGGCTGCAGCTTGTACAAAGGTGATGGTGCTGTGATTGGTGGAGATACAAGCCTTCACTTGCATGGGAAATTAGCTGTGATTGGTACAAATACCTATCTTGAGCTACANAAGCAAGCTCTTAACCTCACTTGGAGAGTGGACTGGTAAATACCCACTGGGCTATTTTCCCTAGTGTTGCAACACTAGGTCCCACAATGTTTTCTCTGTAGTGGTCTGTTCTTGACCACTTCTAGGAGTGTACTGAGCTGTGCTACGAATGGGGAAAGAAAGCCATAGACAGTGGAGTAGAAGGCTGTAGAGCAACAGCAACCATGTGACNTCAGAGTAGCTTCCATGCTGAGTTGCTGACAAGCTCGGCAGCTGAAGAAGGGGCAGAGCCACAAGACTGACAGACAGCAGCAGCAGCAGTGAAGGAGCAGTAGTAGCTGCCTCCTAGATGGTGGCAACTGTGACAAGAACTATAGCAACAAGAAGAGGTTGAACATTTTGAGAGACCTTCCTGGGAAGGAATAAGAGGGATGGAAGAAGTGTCAACAGGGCAGAGGGCCAGAGAAGAGAAACTGCAAACCCTAGTTACTGGAAGAATTCCAGAGAACTCTGAAGCTTTTAGGGCCAGTGTCTCAGATAGACCAGGCCTGGAACCTGTAATACTGGTCACCTCTAAGAGCTGAGGAATCCCAACTTCTACAGCATAGACAAGAGCTGTAACACCANTAGAGTGAAGGGTCCAACTCCCAGAGGCCTGCATGGGAGCTGTAACTCTAGAGGGTNCCACCTGCTGTTGTTCCCACTTGCTTGCTGCTGTCAAATGCTGAGGGACACAAGAGCTGCTGAAGACCTGAGCTTGAGGGCTTCTCCATGACTTCCTGGGATTTCTATCTGGGTAGAGCAAAAGGACCCTATCCAGCTGGTTGGTAACATCAGTATCTTCCGTCATTGGCTTACCTTGGGGAGGGTGCTCATACAGACCAGAGTCAATACAGCAAAGACAGTGGAATTTGGTTGTGAAATTCTGGGTCTTCCTGGATTTGAGGTGGGGTAGGATTGAGGGTGGGGAGGGGTGATTCTCTAAGGAACACCAGCAGAGGAAGGAGAATGCACACACACATGCACACACACACACACACACACACACACACACACACACAAATGTCAGAAAGTTTATATAGCAAACATACTTCTAGCAAATGGAACCAGACAGCTTTTTAACTTATATATATAGGAAAAATAATATTGTTAAAATATTTAAATTTCTAATTTAAAATAAAAGAATAAAGTATCCTTTATCAGAAATCTTCAGTTTGACTAGAAGTCAGTGATGGGGCAGGAGAGATGGTTCACTAATTAAGTGTGCTTGCTCCTCTTCCAGAAGACCTGACTTCCCTTCCCAGCATGTGCACCAGGCAGCTCACGACCACTTGTAACAGCAGCTCCAGGAGATCCAGTACCCTCTTCTGGCATACCCTCACACAGGTATACACACATACACATAAAAGAAGAAGAAGGAAGGAAGGGGGCAGGGGAGGAGGAGGAAGAAGAGGAAAATGAGGAAGAGGAAGAGAAGGAGAGTTATTGTCAGTGCTAACAGAAATGGCCAGGGAGCTTAGCGCTAAGTTGTTTTCTTTTTTAATTAGAAAAATTATTTGTTTTATTTTATTTTATTTTATTTTATTTTATTTTATTTTATTTTTGAGACAGGGTTTCTGTATGTAATCCTGGCTGTTCTGGAACTTGCTATGTAGACCAGACTGGCTTCAAACTCACAGAGATCCTCCAGCTTCTGCCTCCTGAATGTTATATAAGGGCGTTTGTACCATACAAATCTAACTAGGACTGGAGAGCTGGCTTATCTATTAAGAGCAATAGCTGCTTTCCAGAGAACCCAGGTTCAATTCCCAGTACCTACATGGTGGCTCACAATAGTCTGTAACAACAGTCCCAGGGAATTCAATGCCCTCTATCCGTGTCTCAGGGCATTGCATGCAGTACACAGATATACAGGCAGGCAAAACACGTATACACATAAAATAAAAATAAAGGTAAAAAACAAAATCTAAATAAATACAAATATACTTATAAATGTGTATAATATTTTTGGTATAAAAATGAAGTCAGTACGTGAAATTTAAAATCACTTCTAATCAATGTTAATGTTTTACACTTTCTGATTTTTTTTTTCAAGAGTTAAATTATTTACTTGCAATCATCATTTTATACCAGATCGTGGATTGCTCACATCTCTCTCAGTAGCTTGTTTTATCTCTAATGTGATTGTGTGTGCGTGTGTGTGTGTGTGTGTGTGTGTGTGTATTTAGATGAAGTCTTCTTCAGTGTTAACACCAAATAAATAAACATAAGACTTGAGGTGGGATATCTCACACTGCATGAATAGAGCCAAGTGGGAGATTCAGGGAAGAGTCCCAAGACTCAGATGAGCAGGGAAGAATTTTGGTTGAGAGTCCAGCTGAGTCCAGCTGAGTCCAGCTGAGCAGGGCAGAAGGAAGAAGAGGAGGGAGGCAACTGGAGCATATATTAAGCTACACGATTCTTGATCGGCTGCAGCTGTCTCATACACCAGCTTCTTTCCTTTCAGCCCCCAGGCAGGAGTGAGCTGATTTGCATGCTGACCCTCAGGGGAAGATTCAGGCACCTGTGGTCTTTCCAGACAGCAAGAAGGTGATGCAGAAATCAAGTTGGCTTCCTCCAGTCCTAGTGCCCAAGGTAGACCACAGCTCATCCCACGCCACCCANCACACAGCACCCAACATGACAGTACTGTGGATTATATTTTAGGCCTGG
The DNA here is from genome assembly GCA_001675575.1 of Neotoma lepida. Lineage (NCBI taxonomy): Eukaryota > Metazoa > Chordata > Mammalia > Rodentia > Cricetidae > Neotoma > Neotoma lepida. Next base: position 20,381 of record LZPO01087234.1, on the reverse strand, counting down.
GGAATTACCCAGTAGGTACATGTGCTGTGTATAGTATGGAAATCTCCCCACCCTCACATCCTGCCTAGCACACAACATCCCCTCCCCAGGCTGCAGACTCATTGAAAATGCTATATATAGCAGCCTCTCCACTCTGCTGTTCAAAATAATAATGGGGAACAAACTCTATTGACTTGTAACCTCTTTTCATGGTAAACACTCAGATCCCAGTTGTCTGTAATCATGCATATCTATACTTAATATGCTGCATATAATTTTGTACTCTCATGCTTCACCTTTCTTGTCCCTTAGCCTGACTTAGATAAGTAACCTTAGAATCTATTTTTGATGGTATTCCTCCTTACAAAAAGTTATTGTTGATTGTAAATACAGTGATAAATGTTAGATGCACCTTCTGGTCTACCCATCCACTATTATTCTACCATCTATCTACTTGTTTCCCTGTGTCTTTTAAGAATATTCTGCAGTTGGTAGACTCACTGAGCATAGATCATAGTGCATATATGCTCCACGACATATCCTTTAAAGAAAAAGTACATAAAAACACGTAGAACAGACAATTTGCACTTATTGCATCTTATTAAAGCTTTATTTAACATTCCTACCTAAGAGTTGTTTAATTATCCCATAGAAGGAATGAAAATAATATGATTGCACTGATTAGTTAAGAATTTAGTATTGAATTCTATTATCATTTTTTTAGAGTAACNTGATGTTAATAACATTGGGGGCCAAAGATAGCTCAGCAGGTAAAGGTGCTTGCTTGCTGTGTAAGCTTGGGGACCTGAGTTGTCCTCTGACCTCCACATGCATGCCATGGCATGTGTGTTCCCTCATTTACTTACATGAATGCACATACACACTGCAAAACACACATTGTATATGCACACACATACTCACACACACACACATACACACACAGGGATGGGGTGGGGGGAGACACACTAAGTTTAGGGCCTTCATGTATAAGTTCCTAGCTAAGGCAAAACATACGTGAAAAGCTGTTATTTCTAACACTTTAGTAAGGTGTGTCTTACATGCCAAAAAGTGGAACCAGTGAAAGTGTAAAATTCAGCTATTTTTAGCATGTTCATGACATTGTACAGCCATCACATTTCAACCTCCTATGAAGGCTATATATTACTGATTAAAGTTTCAGTTCTGTTAAGTTCCTTAATAACCTGCAGGCCTTCATTCAAGAGACACAAATGATTTCTGTCAGGAAAAGGGGCAGTTCCAAATGCAAGTGCACTGTTTTACTGTACTGTAGGCAATGAACTGGCTTTCTACTGACCTGGTAACATCACTCCGAGATTTTCTCTTTTTCTAATTCTCGCTTGAACCAGCTTCCACATCCTGAACATTCCTGAACTAGGGAATGACATTGATTCCTATGCTTGCGTAAGAGTCACAGTGCACACTTTCTGAAATATGTTTTGAAAACCTACCTGCATGTTCTTGGCATAATGGTGGGTACAACATGGTGGGTAATCAATAAATGTATCTCAAATGCTGGGCAATCTGTCTGATTTAAAGCTCTGAGAGTAGAGGGTACATTTCCACACAGCTTTAAAAATCAGGAAGTTAGTTAAAGTATGATTTTGGGTTTTCATTCTCAGGTTACAGAATTCTGTGCCAGAGTAAGATCTGAACAAAGCTGTTTCTTGTATCCAGGCTTGGATCACTGTTGTTCTAAGAATGTAGTTTTACTGGCATAATATAAAAAATTTGCAAACCGGAAGTGTTACTTCCTTTTGTGTAGGTTCTAGGCGCAGTGGAACAAACTGTGTCCACCTAATCTCGGCCTACAAGTCAAATTCTGAGGCAGGATAAAAAGAAGGGAAAATTAGGAGAGCATTGGAGGAGAAAGGAGCCCCTCTGTCTGGAATCTGCACGGGAGTCTGAAACTTTAACCCAACAAATACAATTGAGGTTGCTGGCAGAGACAGTACTTAGTGTCCTAAAACATTGCAAACAAGGATGTTAAAAATAAGTCACCCAGTGCCAGAATGTTCCATAACCTTGAATTTGTCGTGTTAGCACTTCTCTCTCATCCCTAACTCTAAATGATGCCCTTTAAAAAAACCACCTTATGATTTCATTTTAAAAAGGAAATCCTTAAGATAAAAAAATTTAATAAACTAGGGCCAGAGAGATGGCTCCGTAGGTAAGAGCACTTGCTGCCAAGCTGATGACCTGAATTTGACCTCCCTCAGTGAAAGAAAGGAGCTGATTCCTGCAAGTTATTCTCTAACTTCTACATGCACAATATGGCAAATGGGCATACAGACATAAGTAAACAAACAAAAACAAACAAATAATAAAATATTTCCTCTTTTCAGTGGTGGTAGGAATCAATTCAGAGTCTGTCTCTTATACACATCTAGAGAGACAGGGTTTCTCTGTGTAGCTTTGCGCCTTTCCTGGAACTCACTTGGTAGCCCAGGCTAGCCTCGAACTCACAGAGATCCGCCTGCCTCTGCCTCCCGAGTGCTGGGATTAAAGGCGTGCGCCACCACCACCCAGCAGCTCCTGTATTTTTAATTTTTAAATACTAAGCTTTGCTTTACTTAAGTATTAAGCTTTGCTTAATTCTTCAGTCTTGCAATTACATGCTTTGGGAATTCAACTTAGAAAGCCATCGGATCATAGGAATAATGACTGCAATGGCACCTAAGCATGGCTCTCTTTCTTGAGAAGCCTGCAGCCACATCTCAGATTGTGTGCTGTCCTTTCCCTATGTGACTCCCTGACTTAATAAACGCACTAACTTTGCTTCACTATGGCTCATCCTGAACACCTTCTGTGCCATCAGTGACCCAGCTTTATTTGAGTGGGAAGGAAAGTGCTCAGGCTGCAGCAGCTGCCAACAACCCTCCTGATAATCTGTCCTTTGACTATCTGCCTCTTGGCCTCAACTCCAACCCCTCTTCTCCAGCTTCACTCTATCTCTGGCCCTGCGCCTCCTTGGAGTTTCCTTAAACATGCCAAGCATGTTCTGGCTGCAGGGCTGTGGTTTCTTGCTGTGCCTTCAGGAGGCTCTTCATCAAGTTTGATGGCTGCCTGTTTCCCCTGACCCTCTTTATACCTTTGCTCAAAAGTCATTTCTCCTCTTCCTCCTCCCCTTCTTTTTCTTTCATTGAAAATGGATCTTTTTTCATATAATATAATCTGATTATGGCTTTTCATCCCTATACTCCTCCCAGTCCCTCCCCACCTCCCCTCCCATCTGGATCTGGCCCTTTCTGTCTCTCATTAGAAAACAAACGGGCATCTAAAGAATAATAATAAAATAAGATAAATAAAAAGACAAATCAGAATATGACAAAACCACCAAACAAGAAAAAGAGCCAAAGTAAAAGCACAAGAAATGCATCTAGGTGCTGAGACACGCACATGCTCAGGGACCCCATGAAAACCCAAAGCCTGTTCTTGTGGCATCCTCTTTAGTCCTCCCCTGCTCCTGCTCTCCCTGCCAGTACTCCTAGCCCACCTGCCTACTATCTTTTCCCACGGTTCCTACCAGCAGTGGCCATACTGTACCACACACTTGCCTACAGTCTCTACTGAGCTCCACAAGGCCAACTACATTTGTCTACTTCATCCATTGCTGTTTTCTCCGAACAGGGTGCAGTGTAGAGTATGCCGCTAATGAAGTTAAACTGGGTAAATTTATGTTGCGTAGTGCTTATAGATTTACCTTCCACTAGTGTGACCCAATTGAGTATAATTTTCACCATTGTATGTTTGGGNACTAGCATTTCCTTCATCACCTTGTGACCTTAGTGAAGTTGCCCAACTTCTCTGAGCCTTGATTTTCCCTCTGCACAATACAGGTAACAGTCAGACCTACATTTAATAGGGATATTCTGAAGAAAAATCTTTTCTTAACATAAACTGTTTAGGAGCATGCTTGGCTTATGGCAAGTTCTCAATAATATGACTGTTGGCCTCAGTTTTTAACTATTTACTCTCATTAGTTACGTGTGTATATGTGTGCATGGACATCATGATGAACCTGTGGAGGTCAGAGGGCAACTTTTGGGAGTTGGTTCTCTCCTTCCACTGTGTGGGTTCCTGGGATCAAACTCAGGTCACCAGGTTTAGCAACAGAGGTCTTTACCTACTGAGTGATCTGACCAGCCCTGTCTCAATTAAAAAAGAAATGATAAAAATTCTCAGTGCTAGAGATCCAACTTGGAGTTTCATACATGCTAGACAAATCTCTCATTTAGTAATCCATCTGTGATGCACTCATGAGAATATGTATAATATGTAATAGTATAATACACAATGTACATTATATGGGGACAGGGCCACATGGGAGAAGGTGAGTAAGGAGGTGGAGAGAAACTATTTCTTAGTCAATAGGTCTAGTATTACTGACTTTTAATCATTATCCCTTTACAAGTCATTGTGCTGCTCTTTTTGGAGAAGTAACACAATATCTTTAGAAAAAAAATATTTTAGTTCTTCTGTGGTAAAGAACTTTGTCTTTTTTCAGTGTCTTTCCTTTGTTGAACATGAACAAAATGCTTGTTGATTAAATTTTTTGTTGCATAAATGCATGGAAGAGTGAGCCTCAGTACACATAGGTCCATATTCACTGAAAAGCTACAGTGCTCTCCACACTGAGGTGAACATAAGAACAGAACAAAGGTTTTTCTGTGGCTTGAGTTTATTTCAAGATCTCTACACAATAATCGCTGACTGTGGGGGGTGGGGGTGGGTTTATTTCAAAAGTACTTTTCTAACTGGAGGAGGGGGATTTTAGCTTCATCACCTTCTGCCAAGTAAAGAAGAAACTCCAGAAAGATACGTTTGCTACAATTTCTCTGAAAAACCATTCAAAGAACCCAAACATCATTGGTTTATCAGGCAGGCATCAAGGTGAAGTGACAGGCACACCATTTCGGGAAATTTGACTGTGATTCAAGTACCTGAATCCCTGTGGTCCCCAGTAACACCCAACCCCACATACTGCTGACCACCAAGTCTCTCTCTCTATGTGTGCAGAGCAGGAGTCTGACAGGTTCATAGCCTGACTTGGAGAAAGCTCTCATAGCCATTACAAGACTGACTTAAAATCCAGCCCTTAAGTCTGACCCCAGGCAAGATAACCTGCAGACTTGTTTTCCTCGCTGTAACTTATGGCTTTTGAAAAATTAACTTTCCCCAAATGAGAAAAGAGAATTGTGTTGATCAAACTCTGGTTCTGACATGTCACGGGAGCAGCTGGGGACCCTTCCTTTAACCACCACTGAGAGCCTGCCAGGATTGGTGCTGTTACACACTGAGGCCTTGGCCAATCAGAATCCAGATGGAGTTCTGCCATTAGCAAACTACATCTCACCACTATGACTGCATCCCCAGGAGGTTAGCAGTTGAAGAAAGAAATGTATTTGCAGGAAGATGGTCCTTAGGAGAGTGTCTGTAATAAGACCACAACAGAACTGGAGATGTACACCCTAGATGTTGACAAAAGCAAACTGGCTTATAACTTAAGCATCCGACAGTCTGATTTTTAAAGATGTCCAGCACACCCGCATATACAGGGTGCGGCCTGTTCTCTGTTGAAGGTGGTGGTGTGGCTGGGGTCGGAGGAGGCTGCTGATCTTGCTTTGAGTGGATGATGACTGCTTGGAGGTCAGGACAAAGGGGTGTGTGCTGGTGACAGGTCACAAAGGACAGCAGAGCATAACTGTGGAGGTGTGAGGAGATGTGGCAGAAACCTTGCTGGGAGATGGGCAGTTGCCTTCACTCCCTCCCTCTCTTGGGGACACGATTTGTGGCTGGCAGTGATGCCTGTAATGAACAGAGCCATGAGCAGTGAATGTTTGTTACCTTATTACACTGCCCACAGCTACCGGTCCATGGGCGTGTTCAACACCTCCATGGGAAACCTACAGCGGCAACTGTACAAGGGAGGAGAGTATGATATTTTCAAGTATGCACCAATGTTTGAAAGCGACTTTATCCAGATTAGCAAGAAAGGAGAGGTGATTGATGTTCATAACCGCGTCCGAATGGTGACTGTGTGCATCGCGTCCACCAGCCCGGTCCTCCCGCTTCCTGACGTCATGTTGCTGGCCCGACCAGCTAAAGTCTGTGAAGAGCACGCTAGACCGGCCCTGTTCCTCAAGGGGAGAGGTCGCAAACCTTCAAAGACTTTGGAGCTCACCAGGCTGCTTCCTTTGAAGTTTGTCAAGATCTCCATTCATGATCGTGAGAAACAGCAGCTGCGCTTGAAGCTTGCCACAGGCCGAACTTTTTACCTACAGCTGTGTCCCTCTTCTGATGCACGAGAAGACCTCTTTTGCTACTGGGAAAAGCTTGTCTATCTCCTGAGGCCACCAACAGACAGTTCCATCAGTAGCCCAACACTTCACACTGGTAACACATCTATCCAGGACGACACCAAAAGCCTACTTGTAAGCTTCTAAAGACTCAAGCAGGGTGGGGAGCCTTCAGAGCAGGACCCACAGAGATGTAGGTGTTTTCTTAGGCCCACCTGGGAAATGTGCTATATTTGAAAGGGACCTGTGCTACCACTGGGGACTTAACTATCACTCTGGGAGGCTGGACTATATCTCTAAAATGTCTCATAAGGCTTAATGCCAGAAACCTGAACTATCAATTACTCTGCCTCACATCCAAGACTGTAGGTGAACCTTACAACTTCCTGATGGTTCAGTCTTGAACTCTTCACACACCAACTCAGCCTCATTTGTTATGGAATATTATATAATATATAAAGCGAAGGGAATATATTATATATATTCTCTACATAATATATATATATATATATATATATATATATTCTCTATATTCCTGCTCCCCAGTAGCCCTCCAGGTCCTGGTGACCACTAATCTATTTCTGAGATCAGCTTTTTAGTGTAGAACACTTAGTTCCCTTCCCTTGAACCATGATCTGTCACCCTGTGCCTATTATGTAATTTTTTTTAAATAAGCACAATCCCCATGTGTGTACTTGCACAACTGGTTTCAAGTCCATCAACATGTCTACTGTATCCCTGACCCAACAATTCCATTTGTAGAAATGTGCCTTCAATGACAAACACAAATGTAAAAAATACGTTTTATTTTATGAAAGTGTTTCCTTTTGCCCTAGAACTGCTCAGGTGAAACTGAGCACCCACTGACTGAAGTACAATGGAAGGGATCTTGTAATACATGGGAACTCAGACAGAATGATGTCAATAAGAGCTCCAGGGTAAGAGAGGAAGTGAGCATTCTGGCCTCTCTGTCACCTCTATTTCACTGTTTATCCTCCTCTCGGCACAGGGCTCAGAGATCCACGGAGAAGGGGATCAGGATTCTGGGTGTCAAAAGCTCCGAGATGTGTCAGGAGTCACCTCTGCTGCATTTGCGGGAGGAGAGGGAAGACAACCAGCTACGACCGCTGCTGCAGTCGCAGCTGCTGGTATTCGAGGACCTGCCAAAGGGGTAGCAGCAGGGGCGGTAGGTGGCACAGTGGCTGCAGGAGTAATATCAGTCCCCTCAGCAGGTGTGGCAAAAGCAGGGAAAGCTACAAGCTCGGCCTCAGGTGCTTTAAGCATTGCAATTACCAAGTCTCCAGGCTCAGGCCAGATAGCCACAGCTCTGTCAGGAATAGGCAGCAAAGATTCGGGAGGAAGTGGATCCAGCAAGGCCCTGTCAGCTGTTGCAAACATATCCTCAGAAGGTACAGATATAGTCTTGGCAGGAGCTGCCAGCTCCTCCTCGGAGTCCACTGCCACAGGGGGCGCTGCCAGTGTCACCCCAGAGGGCAGCCTGAGTGTGGTGTTTGCAGGCACCATGACGACCAAGGGGCCTGCTGCAGACAAACCCAAACCTCCGCTGGTGTCGACCTTGCAAAGTGAAGGCTACATGTGTGAAAGGGATGGAAGCCAGAAGGTTTCACACCCTAGCCCTGAACCCCGGAAGGAAAAACGGGAGAGACGAGAAAAGAAGGACAGAAATTCCAGCAGGAGGAGTTCCCATCGCCACAGGACAGGGTCTAGTCACCGAAGCTCAGGCAAGCACAAGGCCCGGAAATCATCTTCCCACCGGTCTGTATCCAGCCATGGGAAAAAAAGAGAAGACAAGAAAGGAAGAAGGCACAGCAGCTTAAAGGGCAAGAGACATGGCTCCTCTCGCAAGAGTGAGTCCAGGACTGCTCAAAAACCCAGGAAGAGCCGATCTGCAACTAGCTCGGGGTCTGGGAGTAAGAAATCCAGTAAGATTAGCTCTTTTTTGAGGAGCTTCCTAATAAGGCCTACTTCAAAAACAGCAGTCTCCTCACATAATAGAGGAGGGGTAGACATTGTGGCAAAGACGGTGGAGAAGCACAACATAGAGATGAAGTTGGAGAACAGCAAGGACATAGAGTACAGCGATATTGTAACCACCGAGAAAATGGAGAGGATCATCTTCGAAGCCAAGGCCATTGCATAAGATCTCAGAGCAGGAAGCTGTGACAGAGACCCAGGCTTAGGAGAGCAGCACCAGTGAGCCAATTCCAGCTTCCTTAATGGCAGTTTCAATAATAAAGGTCACATAATTCCAAAAGAATTCTGTCTTCTGTTTGCATTTCCATGTCGCACACCCTGGCAGTGACTTCACAGTGACTTCTGTGACATTCACTGCTCCGGTGAGGTAGAGCCTCCCACCTACAGGTTCAGATGAGCCAAGGCTGAAGCGGGAATGTTAGCCCCTTTCTGTCTTTGGTTTCCCGAGTAGAGGTCATGGGCCTCTTGGGGAACTGTGTACCCATTCTCCCCTCTTTCCCAAAAGGCCATTTGTGAGTGGGAACGTTCAGTCTGGTCCATATTTGAGGGAAGACAGGGTAAGATGATGCAGTGGCCTTACCAGGCAATTGGCGTAGGGAAGTCTATGATCTAAATCAAAGCTTCTTAAACTGTGGCTGCAAATCCTAAATGCAGGGTGGCAAACAAGCAAAATCACTGGCAACAGTTCAAGTTTTCTGAATTTGCAAAAACAAAAAATTGAAAATCAGAATTAATGAACCAGAGATGACTTTGGCAGAGCAGCCTTGGTTCTAAACACACAACTCACACACTCCACAATGTGCACACACTGTCACAGCCCGCCACTCCTGTCAAAGGGGTCTGAAACACCTCTCAGATTAAAGGTTACTGTAAGTTAGGAACTGAAGAGTTTTCACAACAATTTTCTGCTCCCACAACAACGGTTTAGTCACAGAAAACCAAGACCTTTAATCATTTTCTACTCTCAGCACATAAGGACTGGACTGCGCTGTGCAAGCACGCATGATTTTGAAAAGTGTTATTTGAGTTGCTGATAAGAGTTTTATAAAAAATTGTTAGATGCATTTTGGCTTGAGATCAGGACCAATTGCCCATGATTTCCGAAATAGCCCTGAAGTTATTTCTGTCATTTTGGAGTATGTATGTATGTGAAGTGTCAGTATGAGCGATGATCATTATAAAATCGAAGTATTGGTCAAGTCTGAAAAATGTTGAAAACGTTCCATATCCTGCAGTATCAAATATTCAGTTAAGATCTGACGTTTTAAAGATTTGTTTTCATTATTTTAAGTCATGTGTGTCTACGTGTGGGTGTGCGCATACGTGTGCAGGTGCACTTGGTGGCTAGAGGCATCTAATCCTCCTAGATGGAGTTTCAGGCAGTTGTGAGCTACCCAACATGAGTGTTAGGCTCCAAACACAGGTCCTTTGCAAAAGCATGGCAAGTTTAAGCACTGTGTCATCTCTCCAGGCCCAATATTTAATTTCTATGTAAAAATAAATATTATATGCATCTCATTAATATGCAAATTTGCTTTACTGTCTAATAAACAGTAAAATTACATGTATTCCAAAGAACTTTTAAAAATGTTTTAAGTTTTCCTTTCTCCTGAGAGCTTTCTATTTATATATAATGAAATATGAGCTCTATCCCCTATACCTTCAACATCCCCCATATCTTCCCCAACAAGTCACCCTCTCAACTTCATCTTCTTTTTTTTAAATATTATCTGGGAAGTTTAGTTAGTGCTGCCCATATCTGTGTGGGTGTGGGGCCATCCTCTAGAGCACGGGAAACCTACCAGTGGCCACATCCTCCAACCATAATAATCCTCCCTCTCCAAGCACCTATCAGCTGCCACTAGCCCCTCAACAAGGAATGGGGCCTGGAGATCACATACCCACCTATGGGTATGTGATCCTTAGATTGGGTGGCTGGACCTTGTGCAGGTGACCACAGCTGTGGTGACTTTCCAAATGTAATAGCCACGGCCAGCAGACAGCATTTCACAGCTCTCCTCCTCATCCTCCAGCTCCTACATTTTTTTCCTCTTCTTCATACACAGTGCTCCCTGAGCACTAGTGGTGGCTTGGATATAGGTGTCCTATCTAGGCCTAAGCACTCAGTGTCCTATTCTGAACATTTTAACTAGCTGGGCATCTCTGCAGTGACTGCTGCCCACTGCACAAAGCAGCTTCTCTGACCGAGGTTGAAGAGGTTGAAAGCAGCCCAGGTCTGCAGGCATGAACGTAAATATGTAGAAGGCTATTGAGCAGCATGAACACTTAGCCATGGTTCTACCCTAGGACCTATGATCTGTAGTGGTATTTGCTACACCCACGACCTTGGGCTACAGGGCTCGAAAGGCAGTGCTTCCTGCCATTGTATGTGACCTCTTAAAAGGATAGGGAGAAGGGGCATGTGACCCTTCTCCCTCTCATTTTTAAGACCCCACACTCCTTGTGGCTCCTGCCCACAGCCTCTGAGGCAGCAGTAGCAGGTTTGCTCAGAGGTTTGTCTGCTTGCTGCAAGCCTGCCTCCTTAGCACCCCTGAGCTGCCCGGTTCCAACCACGTGGATCTGAGCTCCACGCGCCCCCACTGGGGCTACTCCTGTGACCAAACCCTAACTCACGTGGGAATCTCTGCCCTGCAGAGGCCGTGGGAATCCCTCAGGAACCTGTCTGACTCCTGCTCAGGTGACCACCTGCATACAGCAGCCCTGTGGGGAGTCTGTAGGCCAGGCAGCTCATGCAGTGTGTGAGCCAGGAACTTCAACCACTGCCAGAAGCATGTGTTCTGCAGCAGATAGAGCACCACATCTGAGAGAAAGGTGTCCGTGCTAGGTGCCTTTCTAGTTCGGTGCTTGTAGCGGCCCTGTAGCCCAAGGTCATGGGAAGAGCAAATCCCACTACATTTCCCCTTTTTTGTCTAAATAAGAAGGTTCTAAACTCAATGCAAACTATGTATAACAAGAATGATTATCAAGTATTGACCAGGAAAAACAAAGGGCAATAACATAAACAAAAATGAACTACAGCCAACAAGAACAGCATCAAACAAGAAAGACATGCTAAATGTCCAGAAATGTCCAGACCATAGGTAAATGGCAAATTACTGGGATTACTCCAATAGCTGTCCTATCTTGAAGATTCTAACTCTAGTACTAATATGTTCTAGCTAAGATATGAGAAGATTGTAACTGTAACTGTCTAGTCTTCAACTCCATCAAAGACCAGAGAAAGAAAATAATAATACCTGAGAAAATGGAAAATGAAAGCCAGCAAATTCTGAAATTCTTGCAAGAACAGACAGAGACAGTTGGCAGCCTGGACAGTCACCTAAAGTTTCTCAGCATCATTGGGGCATCCAATTTGGCTACAGGCCTAGAATATTTGACAGACCATTTTCAGAAGCAGGAATTTTGAAAGACCCTCTTACCCTATCTTGGCAGAGTTCAGTGGTCTCTTTTCCTTGTGTCCTGCTTATCAGGAGAGGACAGCGTTCATACTGTCAGCAGACGAGGCCAGGGCAGTTCTTTGCCCAGCAGGCCATTTTGTGCCAAGAAGAAGACAAACTTCCAAACAGAAATGTCTAGAAGCCCAACATTCTCTCCGGATCAGATCAGTGCTGCCAGGAGCAATCATGTCTCACGTTAACAGAATTCTAAGTTATCAAAACATTTAAATGTCATATTCTCTAGGTCTATGGAGTGTTTGACAATTACCTATCCATCTGACATGTTTCTGTAAATCTGGACAACTTAACTAACATAACTATAGAAATGACAAGCATGGATGACTATAGTTCTGTAAGTCTTATCTACATAAATAACCTAAGGACTAAGGCTTCACATTAACAAGATAAACAGTCTGTAAGCAGATGTACTGTATAAGGAAAATGACCTCAAAATTGTGACAATACACAAGATATCTTAAACAGAGGTAGAAATATATAGTGCAATATGCAATATGACAACAATATCCTTAATGTGTATCGATATAAAAAAATCCTAAACAGAGGTAGAACATACATACAGTATGACAAATATAATTTTACATTTGTATCAATATACAAAATATTTTAAGTAGGAATATAAGAATAGTTTACATTTGTATCAAATATGCAAGAATCCATATCAACACAAATTATTCAAGGCTGATGGTTTGCTGAAACAGTTTACTAGTAGATACAATACTCTACCAGACGTTGATCAAGATTCCAGTACCACATGTGAAAATGTCCTTGTTTTAGTTACTTTTCTATTATTGTCATAAAACACCACAACCAAGGAAACTTACAGAAGGAAGGGATTATTTGGGACTTACAGTTTCAGAAGGATAGGAGTCCATCACTGTCATGGTGGGGAGCATGGCAACAGACAGGCAGCACAGCACTGAAACAGCAGCTGAGTCAGTCACATCCTGATCCAAAAACAAGAAATAGAAAGCACACTGGGGATGGCATGAGTCTTTTGAAACTTACCTCTGGTGACACACTTTCAACAAGGTCATACTTCTTAATCCTTCCCAACAGTTCTACCAGTTGTGGACTAAGTACTCAAATGTAAGAGCCTATGGGGTGTGGTGATATTTTATTTGTGCTCTAATAAATAAAGCTTACTTGGAGATCAGAGGGAAAAGCCAGTCACTATATTAAACATAGAAGTCAGGCAATAGTAGCACAGGCCTTTAATCCTAGCATTCAGGAGACAGAGATTCATCCGGATCTCTGTGAGTTCCAGGCCATACTGGGAACAGAGCCAGACGTGGTGGTACACACCTTTATTTCCAGCACTAGTTAACCATAGAAGTCTGGAGGTCTGTACAGACAGACAGGAAGTGATAGAGCTGGGCAGAAAAAGGAAGTGATGTAGCTGGGCAGAGAGAGGAAGAGAGATGGCAGGGCACAGAAAGGATATAGGTGTGAGTATACAGGAAGTGGCTCTCTCTTGGGCTGAGGATTTCCTAGGGTAAGAACTTGTGGCTCTGGCTTATTNTATTCCTCTGATCTCTNGGCTTTCACCCCAGTGTCTGGCTCTGAGTTTTTTATTAATAAGATTGTTTAGCAATTCGTCTTACAATGGGGGCCATTCTCATTCAAAATACCACAGCTCTCCTGTGGATCAGGCCTCAAATCCAATTAAAAAAGCAATTAATTAGTCACTCTGTAACCTACATGGAACTACTGCAGCAGTGTGCACATCTTGCCTGGAAAGTGAGTTATTGTAGCATGCAGGGTCCAGTGCTGGGTAAGACCACNGATAACTTTTCTCTCCCAGCAGCCTATGTAGCACCTTCTGATGCTAGAAAAGCTAGCCAGCACAGAGAAAGTTTGAGAATGATTTCTCTATGTCCTGTAACCAAAGTATGGCGTCTTCAGAGGTAGGGTGTCTTACCATGTAGTTATGAAAGACAAGTGAGGGCAATGGCAATAGTCTGTTACTTAGGAGACCTTTGGGACTTCCCTGACCAATGACTTGAAGGGAGAGATTTTTATGCCTTGGGCTATGATTTACATTAAAAAGTCTTTGTCTTCTAGGAGCAACATTGCCCACTGATGCAAGGCAATTCCATTCATACCTTTTAAAGTTACATTTGGAAATGATCTTACTAACTCATAGGTTTCCAGAAGGCGTTTCATACATCNTTAGTTCTGTTTAACATGCTGTACTAGTTACTTTTCTGTTGCTGTGATGAAATGCCATGACTAAAACCAACTTACGGAAGAGAGAGTTTATTTTGGCTTACCTTTCCAGAGGGATAGTCCATCAAGGCAAGGAAGGCATAGAAGCAGGTGGNAGGACTAGAAGCAGGAGCTGTTCACATCCTTCATCCGCACACAGGAAGCAAAGAGAGGGAAAGCAGAAAGTGAGGCAAGGCTGTTAAATCTTAAAACCCCACTCCTGGAGAGGTACTTTCTCTAGCAAGGCTCTACCTCTTAAAAGTTCCATGACCTTCCCAAACAGCACTACCAACAAGAGACTGAATGCTCAAATGCATGAGCCTTTGAGGGAAATTTCTCCATCAGTACACCATACCTACCCACGATTAAAATAAATTTGCTTTAGAATCATTTTTAGCAAAATTTTTATTTGTATACCTATTTAAAACTTATATACCTGAAGTCTCATAAGAATTTTTTGAGCAAAATGCAGAAAAAGTTAAGACTGGCAGGCCATGTTCAGATGACCAAATCTTGCAGACTGAATGAAAAAAAATAAAAAAGGAAGGACGTGATTGCTTCTAGGTATGGTGGAAGAGAAGGTTTATTGTAGATATGAGAGAGTATAGCGAGAGGCAGAGACATCTGGTAGAGTCCAGAGTGAACATAACGCTGAACGTTGTGACGGGGGAAAGGGGAGAGCCAGGAGACCAGGAGACAGAAAAGGCAGGAGGGTAAAGGGTAGAAAAAAGGGCCAGGTAACCAAAATGACTGCATTATATAGGGAAGGGCAGCTGGGGAAGGGCAGCCCAGCCCCTGGGCTGGAGAAGTTTAAGGTAAGGGGTGTAGTATGCCAGCCAACACCCTATAACAGGTAGGGACTGAGGGATGCTGGGAGAAACCTGGCAGCCAGGTCCACATTGATATGTTAAATAGGTACCTCAGCCATTTGTTCCAGGTTTGAGACTTAAGACAGAGCACTGGATTTTTTATTAAAGTGAATCAAGTTTGTGTGTGTGTG
>LZPO01087233.1:279787-302434 GCA_001675575.1 Neotoma lepida | reverse complement strand
TCACCACTGTCTGGCCACTATGCCAATTTTTTAACAGCCATTGTTCTAATCATTCATACTCTGCCACATTCCTTCAGGAACAATCCCCCTTTCTTGCTTGTCTCCTCCTAGACTGTTAATCCCTGTGGGTCTTGGGCCCATCTGAACAGCAACACCTCTGTGAAGCCCTGTCTGACCACTGGTGAGAAGTAACAGGCCAGAATGTGACGAGCCTTCACACAGACCATTATATAGAACCCACCATTAAGAAGCTCACCGGGAGAGAACACTGAGTCTGGAGCTCACCTAGGTCTGGTTCAAGCAGAACCAATACCAAAACTTTGATGTGCCACACATCATCCTTGCTACATGTTAGGCGCTCAAGCTACAGGATGTGCAGGCAGGCCTGGGTTCTTACTGGCCTGTGGACATTGATCTAGCATAAACAGTACACACAAAGGGAAGCCTATGTGATTTAGTTAGCAAGAACTGAAACAAAACCCATGACAGAACACTGGCTTACTGGCTTGCTCAGCCAGCTTGCTTCATCCATCCATCCAGGACCACCTACCTGTGGATAGCACCACCACAGTGGGCTGGGCCCTCCCACATCAATCATTAATCAAGAATATACCCTACAGACTTGCCTATGAGCCAAGCTCACAAAAACATTAAGATGTTTTCATTTAAGATTAAGATTTCGGGCTGGAGAGGTGGCTCAGAGGTTAAGAGCACTGACTGCTCCTCCAGAGGTCCTGAGTTCAATTCCCAGCAACCACATGGTGGCTGACGACCATCTGAAATGAGATCTGGTGCCCTCTGCTGTATATATAATAAAAAGACTTTGAAAAAAAAAAAAAGATTAAGATTTCAATTAAGATTCCCTCGGCCCAGATATGTCTGGGTTCATGTCAAGTTGACAAGAAACAACCAGCACACTGACTGTTTGGAAAGAGCGCCACATCCCTTGCAGTGAGCATATCCATTTTGTTTTGTTGTACGTAAACCAGTCAGACATGGCACTCTGGATCCTCCTGCCTCAGCCTCCAGAGTGCTGGGATTACAAGCATGTGCTACCACACCCAGCTTGGACCACTTCTTAACCCACTGCCTTCCCTGCCCCTGAGCTCCCCAGGTTCCAGCTTGGAGGGAGTCCCAAGCCCCTATTGCATAGTAAATTATAAAGAGAATACAGACTGCTTCCACCCAGAACTATTCCCTCCCTGCTGTCCCAGCCACGTGGGCTATCAGCCCTGCTCCTTCCCCAGGGCCTTTGCTGCTTCCTGAACCTGGAAAGCTTGTCCTCCATTGTTAGGACTAAATAGGTCTCCACATTTAAATAGGTCTCCATATCTATACCCTGAAATCCTTGTTGCCCAGTGCTATTTAAAACCAAATAAGACGCTGTATAAAGCTGGGGCCTAGGCCAGTAGGAATGAAGTGCTCACATACAATGAAGG
This sequence comes from Neotoma lepida, assembly GCA_001675575.1. NCBI lineage: Eukaryota > Metazoa > Chordata > Mammalia > Rodentia > Cricetidae > Neotoma > Neotoma lepida. Next base: position 300,995 of record LZPO01087233.1, on the reverse strand, counting down.
ACAGTCATAAGGTGACCCCAGGAGGTCCAGCCCTGTGATGGGGATGCTGACGCCTGTCTCAGACACCCAGCCTCCAGCGCTGTCACATGAGGTTATTATTTAAGTCTCTTGGTCNGTGGTGTTTCTTTTGACAGCCCAAGACACCCTGAATCCAAAGACCAGCCACATCACTTCTGGTCACGTCAGCACATAATCCACTGAGCACCTGGGAGGAGCAAGGCTGCACCCACTCACCTGTGCTCCTGGCTCTGATCTTTCCCAAGACTTGTCCTGTTTGCCCATCCTGTCCCCTGTCTGGAGCCTGGATGCCAGGACTTTANTATTCACAGCCCTGGAAGCTCTTGAGTGTCCAATGCAGCATAAATGAACCAGCAATGCCTCCTCAGCAAGTTCACAGTAAAGTTTGTGGACTGCAGGAGCAGACACAGCCACCAGTGTCACTGTCCTAGATGATGTCACTATGTAGTTCAAAGCCCTGCTCTTGGGGAGGAGGAGGGGCAGTAGGACAGGCCTCTGGAAATGTCTCTGTCCCCAGTCCTGCTGGCATCCCTGTGTCCTTGGATGATGACACTTCTTTGTTCTCCTGGAGAAGCAATAATCAATTATGCCAGGGTGCCTGGGAGCCATCAGGATTAATGAACAACTGGCCAGGCTGAAAGAAGTATAGACAGCAAGGCCAATCACTGATTGCATCNATCTGTCCTTTGCCAGGCAGGTGTGTGGACTTTAGACAGGAGAGCTTTCTGTAACAGCTGACACAGACAAACACATTTAACCCACTGAAACATAATGACAAGGGAAGGCAGTAAGATGGGTATACAGCTTGGAGGCAAACTGCATACCTAGCATGTACAAGGTTCTAGGTTCAATCTCCACACAGCAAACTGTCTATCATTGATTATTAGTTCACTAGTGTGGCTAGAGCCCATATGATCCAGTCACTCAACAATACCACTAGCTGGGAANGAAGTCTTCCATACATGAAACTCTGTCCCAGCTGTAACAAGGGCTGATGGGAAGGGCTGGCTTTATTGGTTATGACCTAAAAGTGGGCTGTATTGCTACAGGTAAGCTGGACACCTACAGATAGGCTCCCTTCAGGGATGGCACACACTAGAACTCTACCAGACAGTGGGCTGACAACCATCAACCTCATTGACCCATAAAGACCTGTGGGTCTCAGATTATCCAATGCCATCATCATGTCAATGTCCAAGTACCTCGAGCCCACACTCTGCTTACCATCAAAGCAGCAAGGCCACAGTGCCACACAGGGCACACACACATCCTGTCCACCACAGGGCACACAGCCTGTCCACTACAGACCACACAGGGCACACAGCCTGTCCACCACAGACCACACAGGGCGCACAGCCTCTCCACCACAGGCCACACAGGGCACACAGCCTGTCCACCACAGGCCACACAGGGCGCATAGCCTGGAGTTGTAGGCCNAATAGGAAACCTTAGCTGAGATACCAATGGCTCAGGTTCTACGCAGAGGAAACAACCAAGCAAAACTCATCGAATTTTGTTTTGCTCATTTTTGTTGTTGCTTGGGGGGTTTGGTGGTTACATTCTAAAATGAAGAAGTACTGGAATCCGCTACCATGCTGATGTCCTACAATCTAGCAGCTCACTGAAAGATTTTAAGGCTTCTGAGCAATTGGAGCCAAGAGCATTTGATCAGCACTGTATGACTTTCCTCTTTCATCTGGCCATCTTCAGGATGCTGGTGTGTATGTATGTGTGTGTGTGTATGTGTGTGTGTGTGTGTCTGTCTGTCTGTCTGTCTGTCTCTCTGTTGGTCTGTCTGCATAAATTTACAATGTATAAGACATAAAATTATTTGAGGTTCTGAAACCTTTTACATGGTGTACTTTGTAAAAGAAAACAGTTTTCAGGAAAATGATTGTTCCTGCTCACACATCTGAACAAGAATCAAGATTCATCGCCCTCCACCCACCCACTCATCAACTCAACCCATTTTCCTATTCACCCACTCCATCCACTCACCCACTCATCAACACAACCCCTCTTCCTGCCCACTCACTCATCAATCCAGTGCATCCACCGACCCACNCACCATCATCCAGCCACTCCCCCACCCACCCCGCTACCTACCCATCTATTCCTGTGGCCCCCAACACTCCTCACCTATCTGTTCACCAAGATATACTGAATTCTACCACTGGAAAATGTTCAAAATCCTCACACTGGCAAATTAGGGCAAATTCCTGCCATCAGCCCTCCCCGTTTCTATGTCCACCACAGATGAGACTCATGCTCTTATCCAGCTGTGTGATCAGCCCAGCACCAATCCACTGGAACTCCCAGGACACCCAACAGAGGCCTGGCTCCTTACAGCCTCTTCAGCCCAGTGTAAGCAAAAGGCTCCATTTGAGATGCTGAAGCTGTATTATGGAAATCAGGAGCCCAGGTGGGGGCAGTTCCCAAAAATGCTGGCTTAGCACTTGTGAGGCCCTGGGTTCTATCAAAACTAAAAAAGCCATAGGAAAATGTGTGTCTGACGCTGTGAACCTCACTGTCTAATTAGGGAAAACACCCTCACCATTAGAAACATCTTTCTTCCTCCAGACTTAGATGTGGTCTGGACACATTGGACCATTTAATCAGAAGTGGCAGATGAAAATTCAGTGACAAGACTTCNTGTTCCCAATCCCACACACCCTCTGGGTTCTGATGATGTACCCAACTTCCTTTGTTTACCAACCCAGAGCCAGGATGGTCAGCTACCTCTACCTCAGCTACTCANGAAACAAGGGGCAAGGGAAATCACACAAGCCCAGGAGGTTCATTCGGTGTGGAGGCTCTTGCCTGTAATCNGAGTACTCAGGAGGCAGAGACAGTGGGTCCTTGGGATTTGAGGCTAGCCTGATCTACATACTGAGCTCTAGGCCAGCCAGAGCTATATAGTGAGACCCAATCTCAAAAAAATAATAAATGACTTGATTTCAATCACTCTGACTCACGGTAAGACGGAATCAACTCCCTCAAGCTGTCTTCTGACTTCTACTAGTGTATCACAATGTGTGTGCCGCGCACACACACACACACAAGTGTGTACATATGCACACATGCATGCAAATAAATTTAAAGAAAGACCCAACCTGGCAAAATACCTCGCCCCCTAAACACACACACACACACACACACACACACACACACACACAAACAAACAAAACATACATGTAGTTGACATCCAACAAGAGTCTGCCTGACAGGATAGTGTCAGAAAAGAGATGTGGAGATAGAAGCAGGGGTTTTCTAAAATTATAACACACTACATGTAAATATATTTCAGCATTATTATTCTTTATTGTGGTATGGGGCCCACACCCAGGGCCTTGCATATGCTAGGTTAGAATTCTACATCTAAACTGTGTCAGTCAAGGCACTTGAGGAAAATCATATTTTACTTTTTCTGACTCTTGATTGCAAAAGGACCTGAAATGACACTGAAAAGTTTCTACCTGATACAGAAATTAATCATGGACATATAAAATCATATAAGGACTCTAGTGAGAGGCTTTAATGAACATGCGTGTAATACAGCTTACCATGAGCATACAATTAAGGTAGCTGCTTTAATCTGAAGAAAGAGGAACAAACAACCCCACTTTCCCACCCAGAGATCAGTGAGGGAGAAAAACATCTTCCTTCTGGTCAGTTGTGCTGGGTATAACTGCCCCCCCTTCCAAAGGGCATAGCGTCACATTCCAATATACACCTACAGAAGGACCTTCTGGGACATGATGATCTGTGATGCATGAATGCACACACCAACCCAGGGCTCCCATACCTCTAAATCTTGACAGAGTTAAGGAAAACTAAGATCACTTGTTCACATTTTTGTGGCTTCCATGTAAAAATCACCTTTATAGATGCTTTCATTAAAAAGATTCTGATCCGACAATCTTGCCAAGGAGAGCTGGTCTAGCGTCAAGTCCACATATACATGTAGACAGGTGAGCAACTTTCCCATCNGTGACCACAGCAAGAGCCTCACACAGTGCAGTTACTCTTCAGGGAGCACCGCTATGCTCTTCCTTCCAAAAACTTCACATACTGTACCCGGGCATCAAAATGGTCAGCCGGACGATTGTACGGTGTCCACACAGGTTCTCCCACAAACAGCCGCATGGCCTTCACGTAATTCTAGAAAACAAGCCCCATATCTCATTGAATACTTCTGCTCATACATGGGAACCATCATGCCAACCCTCGAAGCTGTCTCATCCACTCAGCACTCCTTCAGACCTCTGTGCAAGCACTGTGGCCACTTCCAAGTATCATAAGCATCTGCAGTTCCTGCTCCTGGTCCATACCGGAGCAGAAACAGGTCTGGACTCTGCCTACCCTCCTTGCTTCCTCCTCTGGGCACTGCTCTCCTAAAGACCAGCACCAGCACTGGCTGGTAAGAGAATAATTTGTCAGCACTGACCTAAACCAGAAATTCAGTTTCCGTGCAGCTTTGCCTTTATTCTACAAATAAGCATATCCAGGTAAAAATGAGAAATGTATGTTACTTACAGAACTACTGACTGCCACAAAGTAAGTGGAAATAAGCTCATCCCTAGGGACTCCCCACACAGTGGGTAAATCATGGCTAAATAACATGACAGTGAAGCTGTGAACAAGAGGTAGGGATTGCTGTGGGATAATCCTCTTGTACACTGTAAAGATTTGTCACTCGAATTGGTTTAATAAAATGCTGATTGGCCAGTATCTAGGCAGGAAGTATAGGCGGGGCNACCAAACTAAGAATGATGGNAAGGAGAAGGGCGGAGTCACGAGTCACTACCCAGACACAGAGGGAGCAGGAAATGAATGTGCCACGTGATAGAGCGTAAATAAGGAATATAGGTTAACTTAAAATGTAAGAGCTAGTTAGGAATAAGCCTGAACTATTGGCTGAGTATTTATAATTCATGTAAGCCTCTGTGTGTTTATTTGGGACTGGGTGGTGTGGAGAGGAAATGTCCATCTTCAAGGGCTCTTTATGCACCCCGGAAGCACACCAAGTGGAAAAAGTAAAATGCAGAACCTGCTGCCTCCGAGGTAAAAGGAGGAAAGAAAGAATTGTGAATCTGANTATGCAAACACCCTCTAAAGCAGCNGCTCTCAACCTGTGGCTCGAGACCCACTGGGAGTCAAATATCAATAGCTTGCANATCAGATATTTACATGATGGNTCATAACAGTAGCAAAATTACAGTTATGAAGTAGTAATGAAATAATGTTAGGGTTAGGGGTCAGCACACCATGAGGAACTGTATTAAAGGGTCACAGCATCAGGGAGGTTGAGAATCGCTGATCTAAAGGAACTATTGAAATGTAGCCACTACCTTCAGGGATAGAACTGGGGCCCTGAGGAACACAGGAGAGAACACTGTTCATGAACACATTGTCTCCATCTCAAAATTCTTAATTTTTATTTTATTTTGTTTTTGATCCAGGGTCTCATCTTACCCAGCCTATCCTCAAAACTTGATTTGTAGCTGAGGATGACCCTGAAGTCCTGATCCTCCTGTCTGAACCTCCCAAATGCTGAGAGGACAGACATATGCCACCATACCTGGCTTCATAATTCTGAATTTTAAATCATGTGCATTTACTATTAATTTGGAAGGCTAGAGAGATGGCTCAGTAGTTAAGAGTGCATATGCTCTTGGAGGGGGCCCAAGTTCAGTTCCTCCAGCACCCATGTTAGGTGGCCCACAATCACAACTCCAGTTCTAGGAGATCCAACACACCCTCTTCTAGATTCTACAGGAACCTGCACTCACATGCACTTACCCCAACAGACATACACATAATTTAAAAATAGAAACAATTTTTTTTTATTAACTTGAGCTGGAGATGTAGCTCAGTTGGTAGACTGTCTGTCCAGCATGCACAAAGCCCTCAGTTCTACCCCCAGCACCACAGAAACTAGGTTTGGTGGTAAACACCTGTAATCCCAGCACTGGGGAGGTCAAGACATCGAATTTTGAGGTCATCCTCAACTACATAGTGAGTTCAAGGCCAGCCTGGAATACATAAGATCCTGTCTTAAAAACCAAAAATGATACTTACATGTCAGGTTTAACTCAAAACATCCTCTGAGACCCTAAGAACTAATTCCTGTGCTTACTTCCAGTCCTAATAACTGTACCGCATGACTGCTGAGGTCCCCAAATGAGAGTGCCCCCGCCCTACAGGTACATTATAACCACAAGCCCCTGCATCAGTGACAAGTGCAGACTCCCCCNTCAGTGGAGGAGTGGGTCTCTCTCCTGAGGATATCTGNTCCCTTGACTAAAGCCTTGTGGATTAATGCNGTGCCACTGTCCACCAAGAACAAAAGTGAGATTCTGATCCTTCCCATGCAGACTCCCTGGCCACAGGCTCCATTGGCTCTCCCTGAGAGAGCTGTGACTGGCCGTGTGTCTAGGAGATGGGCCTCGCACAACACAGCTAGTGAGTTACCACAGTCACCTGTGATGTTTACGCACAGGCCAGACCACAGCACAGCACACTCTCACCTTCTCATCCAGCGTGAAACGGTGATAGATGCCAGCAGGAAGTGTGATCATGTCCCCCTTCTCCATGGAAATCCGGATCCACTTGTCCTCCTTGTCCCTGACATCGAAGTACCCACTGCCNTCCAGGATGTAGCGGATCTCCTCATCCAGGTGCAGATGTTCCTCNAAGAACATCTTGATCTAGTCCAAGAGGGAAGCCGTCATGCAGCCCCAGCCCTTACAGCCAGACTACAGTGAATGCTACATTATTAAAAGTACCAAGAGCTGAGCCAGGGAGATGACACAGTTGGTAAAGGCACCTGCCACCAGGACTGATGTCTTGAATTTAATCCCCAGAACCCAAATGGCAGAAGGAGCTAACTGAGACAGGGTCTCATGTAGCCTAGGCTGGACTCAAACTTGCTATGTAGCTGAGATGACCATGAACTTCTNATGCTCCTGTTTTCACCTTCCAAGTGCTGAGATTACATGCTCTACTCTGTGAGGACATTCTGAAGAACTCTATGCCACTAAACTCAAATGGCCCCAGCGAAGTGCTTAGGTACCCTGAAGACACCACCCCTAGGCTCCCAGGAAAACATTCAAGTCTAGGGAAGAGCCAGGTGCAGAACTGTGAATCTCCTGGAGAAAACCCCAAGCTGATCCACAAATCACTGGGATCTACCACACATACCGAATAAAACACCACCAGAGTCATGCCCCTCAAAAGAGCTGAGAGGGAGGGAATCACCCAGCTTATTCTAAAAGGACAGCATCACTCTGCCCCAAAACCACACTAAATGGAAAGTCTTGGGTTAACAGGCAAGAGGGTAATGATTCTCTCCAAGCGGGGCCTGCTCACCTTCTCCTCATAATTGGGAAGTTTCTCTTTGCATATGGTGATGATGTCCATCCAGGAGTAGTTTCTCTCTTTCCGGATCTTTTCCAGTTCTGGATCCTTCTCATACTTGTCAGCATCCAGCTATATAAGTTTAAGCAAAATGGAGGTCACCTTAGCACAACGATGTGTACCAAGTGAGCTGGGAGTTTAGATCCCTGGTACAAGGCTTGCCTAGTAGGGCACAAGGCCCTAGGTTTGCTCTCCCGTNCGATATGAAGGAAGCATAGCGACATGCTCCTTCCAGACCTGTGGCTGAACCACCCTAACAGAGCATCGCTTAATCTTTGCCAGTCCTAGCCCAGCCCTCCACCTCCTCTTTTGATGGACTGTCTATTTTCCACAGTGTCAGGGGGAAACCCCAGCTGAAGTCCTGCTCCCTTCTGCCAGCAGTCCTGCTGGGTCCTNCACATTTCCAGGTGAAGTTCTTATCCCTCAAACCTGCCAAGACACAGCTCCCTCAGTGTGTGTGACCACTCTGCCATCTTCCATGCAGTCTTAGGCTCTCTGTGGTCAGCATGCTTCTCATGCCCACAGACCAAGCTCGAGCTCATCAAAATGGACTAAGAGAGCTGCTGGCCTCTGGCCCCATTTGACTTTTCTATCTGCCCCATCCCTCTACTCTTAAAGAAATCTAGATTCTACGCTAAAAAAGAACCACTAGCCACTCNTAAAAATTACTAAAAAGTTGGGGCTGGAAAGATGGCTCAGCAGTTAAGGGCACTAACTGCTTTCCCCAAGGACTTAGGTTCAAATCCCAGCACCCACACGGCAGCTAACAACTGTTTGTAACTCCAAGATCTGACACTCTCNCACAGACTTACCTGCAGACAAAACANCAATGCACATAAAATAAAAGTAAATAAATTTTAAAAAAAGAAAAGNGGGCTTTTTTTGTTTTTAATTACTGAAAAGTNTTGTGGTGGCCCAAGACTGTAATTCCAGCTACTCAGAATGCAGGAGGGAGTTGTGAGTTGGGGACTAGCCTGGGTTACATAGCAAAAAAAGAATACATACTCACACCCTTCCATGGCAGGATCCTGCACCTCAAATTCCTGATCACAATTTTCATTTATCACCATCCTACCTATTCTTTAAAGTCCAAAGCCAAGGACAGACGCCCTCTTCCTGATATACTCTCCAAAGGCTCCTGGAAGAGCTAATCTGAAATCCTACATGAAACTCCTGGCAATAAACTTAGTGAGGCTTAGTTTTTGTTTTGCAATGAAGAAGTGCACATTCATTTTATCATCATCACAGAACAGCACACTGACACACAGGCACCAATACATTTTATGTGTGTGGGTGTTTTGCATACATGTATGTCTGTGCACCACTCTTGGGCCTAGTGTCCACAGAGGCCAGAAGAGAACATGAGATCCCCTGGAACTGGAGTTACAGATAATTGTGAGACAACAGCAATGGAACCTATGCTCTTAGCGCTAAGCAGGCTCTCCAGCAAGCCTGCCGAATTAATACCTAATGCTATTTTCAGTGCTGAATGTGCTCCTTCCTAATCCTGGTGTGGAAACTTCATCGCCTACAAGACAACATAAAAGGTTGGGCCTCCGGGTGGAGTCACGATTGCTCCTAAATGAGGTGAGTGGCCTTACGGTGCTGCAAAGGGAGCGGTTTAAGTCTTCTGTCAGCAGCTATTAGTGGGCTTTCACCAGACACCAAAGGCCCCTGATCAGATTCCAGTTTCAACTGTGCAACCAAATTGCTGTTTACAGATTATCTGGTGNATGCANGAAGTGCTGAGTTTGCCTCCTGGTCTAAGGTATCCGTGAGAACTGCCGGAAGGGAAATAAGNCACTATTCCAAACAAAAGCTCTCTTACTTGAACTGTGTGGTCAGGAGAGGGGTCTTTCTGTCACCCTGCTCTGTCCCCTTTTCTTCCCAACTTCTGCAATGGGAGGGAAGACTAACTCCTTCACCTAACAAGAATGTCAGAGGCCTCGNTNAGCAAACCTCCCACCCCAGAGCTACTGCTTGACTTAGGTGACATGGTTTCAGTTAACTAAAATTCACTAATTTTGGGGGTCACCAGGTGAGTGCGTAGAGGTCACCATGGATGNCTAGGTTACTTCTCAGAAACTGGAAGGCTGTGTTTTTTTAAACCGACCCCCATGCCTGAGCTGGTGTCGAAGGACTGACCTTTTGATTCAAGGGGCCAAAGTGCATCAGCCACATCACTTTCTGGGCATNCGTCCCAGGCACAGCCTTGATTGCGCATTTACACACCAGATTTTTCTTTCACCATGGGTCTTAACCCAAAAATATCCTAGCAGAGACNGAATTGAGCATCGTCCTCACCTTCATGTGGCCACCCTACGCCTCAGCTCTGCTGCATCCACAGATCCTTATCTCAGATGTGGGCACATCATGTGGTGGGCAGGCCTCCATGGCTTTGGGGGGTATTTTTGTTTGTTGGTTTGTTTTTGGTATGAGTGCTCTGTCTGCATGTACGCCTGCATGCCAGAAGAGGGCATCAGCTCGCATTATAGATGGTTGTGAGCCACCATGTGGTTGCTAGGAATTGAACTCGGGACCTGGAAGAGCAGTCAGTGCTCTTAACCGCTGAGCCATCTCTCCAGCCCCAGGCCTCTTTGGTTTTAAGGGACGTGACTGCAGAGTTCCTCAGGCTTGACTTTAAGCCAGCTGGTTTGCACTTCCATTTGANCACACCAATGCGGACAGGCTAGAGCCAGTCCCTTCTTCACCAGCCCCAGGATGTCTGTGGCCCTCTCGTGTTTGAACTGCGTTACCCATGACACTACCACGTCTTGGCAGGTGGCATTGCGTTTGCAAACATTAGGTGTGAGAGCGGACGCGTGCCACAAGGAAAGCAGGACCCAAACGCTGTAGTTAAAAGAGATAATGGGACGGAGCAGCCATGCTGAGCATGCGCGGCACCCCAGGCCCCTCACAGCGTGCGCAAGCGCGCGGTACTGCAGCCCGTACCCGTACCTTCCAATAGAGCACCCCGAGCGTGCGCAGCTGCTCCAGGCCCACCGGGCGGTCGGGCTGCGCGCGGTGGGGCAGCCGCGGGTCGGCCGCAGACTCGTCCATGTACCAAGCCTGCACCATGTTGACCGCAGCTTCCGCGAGCAGCACTGGAGGAGGCGGGGCCGGGCCGAGCCGAGACCGTCTGTGGGCGGGGCCGTGGGCGGGGCTGTCGGGAGGGCGGGGCTGTCCCACGCCCGGTTTAGTCAGGCTCAGGTGGAATCTAAGACAATGAAACGTCGCAGCGTGGACTGCGGAGCTCTGTTGGCCCTGGAGCACCACCTGACGTGGCACCAGTAGGCTGTGCTTGGACTTTAGGTACNGATGTGCGTGGCTGGTAGATCCAGCAATTCTTATTTCACAGGAATGAAAGCAAATCCAAACCGAAAAGCGTGATTGTCTAAACAGCCCAGGGGCTCTGCGGCGTCTGCAGATGCAGTCACAAAGAGGATCTCGGGGTCAGGGCGGGACCCTGGGCTCTCCACACACAGATGAAAGCATATCCACAGCCGCAGTTAGGTGTCTGCCCTGCTTTCCTTGCTGGCCTAAAATACTCTGACAAATGCAGCTTAAAGGCAGGAAGGGTCGATTTGGCTCACAATTCCATGTTAAAGTTCATCATTGGGGGCAGCGGAGNTGTCAGAGCAAGAACCTGAAGCAGCTGGTCACGTCCACAGCCTAGGGTAGAGAGAAATGAATGCATGCGTGCTTACTGATGCTCAGGCCCCTCCCTATACTTCCTTGCCTAGGGAATGGTGCCACCCACAGGAGCAGATCTTATTTGAATTAATGTAATCTAGATAGTCCCCCACANGCATGCCACAGGCCAGCCTGATCTAGACAGTTTCTCACTGATACCCTCCTCCTAGGTAATTCTCGGTTGTGTTAAGATGACAGTTAAATTAACCATCACGGAACTGGAAAGGTGACTCAGCAGTTAAGAGCACTTGTTGCTCTTTCAGAGGACCCAGGTGCAGTTCCCAGCAGCCACTACTAGTTCACAGCCATCCATAACTCCAGTTCTGGGGGATCTGATGACCTCTTCTGACTTATGTGTATGCTCACATGTGATGCACATACCTGCAAGCAAAACACTTACAAATAAATCTAAAATAAATAAAACTAACCACCATGGTATTAGAAGGTGTGGTGCAGGTTAAGGATAGATGTTCCTTCTTCAAATAATCTGATTAAGAAAGTTCCATTGGTGGAACTTAGACCTCAGAATGTGATGCACTGGCTAATTCATGATCGGTACAATGGGCAAGGGTGTGATAAAATTCAAGGATGACAAATGTCATTTCAGGGTTGGGTAAACTGGAGCACACAAGATTTTCACAAATAGGGGAGGTTTATAGAATAATGACCCTTGGTGGGCTAGCCATCTTTGATAGAAAAAAAAAAATCTCATATTTTAAAGGTAAGACAACCGAGGCCCTGATGGCTTTAAGGAATCTGTGTCCACAGGAAGTGACAAGGCGCGGGTTTGAATTCAGAAAGCCTAACCCAAAAGTCTCTGCATATAGCTGCCAAAATACAGAGCAAGAAGGAAAACCTTTGTTCAGCCGTAGAAATAACAGTCTTGAAACTGGGAGACTGCTCCTCTCCTGCCTCTGCTGGCTGCTCCTAGCTACAGCANCACAGCANGATCCCTGAGCACTGTGTTTTGGCCTGTCTTATGCAGAGGTCTTTTCTGTCCCAATTGGGATGAGAGAGAGCAGCAGGTGCATGCCAAGAAAATNATACTTTAGAAAAGTAAGATGGTGGAGATGCCCCTGAGGAACTGGGAAGGGAAACTCTGCATTCACCAGCACCGGTTCAAGCAGAATCATGGAAACAGCACCGTTGATCTGCAGCCGTTCTGCCCTCGAGAGTTCCCCTTTGAAGGAGGCGCTTCTGAACTTGAACTGTTTCTTCCAGAATAGCCAGTAGCAGCCCAGAATCGTTTTCATGACCAGAATTTATTGCCCCTNTTAAGACACTTGGGAAGAACAGTTCAGATGTTTTGAAAGACAGCTGGTCTCCATCCTTGCAGACCTGCCTGAGCTGCTACCCCTCTAGGCTTTTGAGAGAATGTGAGGGTAGTGTATAGTCCCTATATAAAAGTCCTTTTTAGGCAGGGTTTTACTGTATAGCCCTGGCTGGCTTGGAACTTTCTATGTAGACCAAGCTGGCCTCATACTCAGAGAGATCCACCTGTATCTGCCTCTCAAGTTCTGGGATTAAAGGTGTGTATCACCATACCCAACCCTATGGCAGTCATTTCTAAATATAAAGGCTATTCTTAGGTTTGAGCACAGGGGTGCAACTCATGTAATTCTAGAATTTGAGAAGTTGAGCAGGAANATTCAGAATTCAAGGCCAGGCTGGGCTGATAAGCAAGATCCTGTCTCAAATAACAATAGCAATAACAAAAAAAGGCTGGGAGTGTAGCCAGCACTGCAGAAAAATGAACAAAACACAAAAACATTCTTAAAGATTTATTTATTTTGTTTTTTATGTGTATGAATGTTTGCTTGTATGTATGGATATGCTGCACAGGCCTTTAGTGCCTGAGGAGGCCAGAAAAAGACATTAGATCTCCTGGAACTGGAATTACAAACAGTNGTGAGCCACCATGTGGGTGCTGGCAGCCAAACTGGGTTCCTCTGCTCTTAACCACTCTCCAAATCCACAAAACATCCTTAAACTGGAAAGTCATGCATGCCTATAATCCCAGCACCAAGAGATGCCAAGGCAGAAAGATAGTCAATTAGGCCAACCTGACTACATCATAGGACTCAAGAACAACAAAATCCTTAGCTCACAGAGTATTTGAAAGAGGCAACAGGCTGCACCTGGCTCTGTTTGACTTCTGGGTCCTGCTGTGTGCTATTAATAATTTTTATCTGATCACCGTGTACCTACCTCTGCTGACCTGGGGATTGGGGATGCATAGTCTTGAGGTTTTACCTTGTTTGTAAGCTAACAGNTTAGCCCTGCCTAGTGATGGATGTAACCCAGAGAGACCTCACACAGTGATTAGCAGAAAACATTGCCAGACTGCCAACATTTTTGCACAAGTTCTTGAGCACAGTGTCCACCAGGATGGGGATGAGTCCTGCAGTTTCACCCAATGGGCTGAGCTGAGGAGAGGAACCTGGAGGGGGTGGGGGACACACCAAGATCTGCACTTCAGATAGGCAGATATGCGGCTTCTGTGCTTCCTGCACAGTNTTGAAGCCGTGTCTTCTGGTTGTGATTCAACAGGCTCAGTGGCATTTTCCTGCTCCAGCAAGGACAGTTTTAAGGAATGTCTTATTTTTATCTTTGTGAAACTGTGTGAAGAACACAGAGACTACTGGGAAGCCGGTCATGTGGTTTGCCTCACCTCAGGAACAGACAGCTGAGCCTCCAGTGGGCTCCATTATCACATTANTTCTGCTATNTGCCATCACCCCAATCCTTACCACACTTTGAGAGCCCTGTTTCTTGTCCTNATTGTTTGGATACTTTAGGATGCAGATGGCAGGACTCCAAGTCTTTTCAATTCACACACCTGAGGATTACAGTGGCTTTCGCCGTGGCTAGACGCTGCTCATGGGATGTTAACAGGTCTGCCTCCATCTCTCTTCCCTTCCTTTCTCTCTCCTTTCCTCCTTGTATGTTGTATTATATCCCCTCTCTCTCCCTCCCTGCTGTCTCTCTCCATCCCTCAACCCCCTTTCTCTGTGTGGTGGCTTGTTTAATTTACTAATTTAATTATTGTATTTGTTTTTTAATTAAATGTATTAACTCATTTCCCATTACTATAACACAAAACCTGAGGCTCTGTTCTTTATGAGGAAAAGGATTTATTTAGGTCACAGGTAGGTGGGTTGAGGGTCCAGGATTAACCAGTCTCATCTGCTTGGCCTGTGGGTAAGGAATATCAGCTGCATTATCTAGATGTGTATAAGAGAGGTCACAGGTAGGTGGGTTGAGGGTCCAGGATTAACCAGTCTCATCTGCTTGGCCTGTGGGTAAGGAATATCAGCTGCATTNCTTCACAGCAGACAGCACCATGGTGGGAACATGNGTGAGGGAGAGATTGTGTGGGAAGCCAGAGATGTGCTGGAGCCAAGGTNTTCTATCACTTGCTCTTACAGGAAGTATGTGGAGTCCAGAGAGAACTACATGAGTTCTGAGGACAATGCCTCTGGTGGCCTAACCACCTCCATGGTTAAAGGTCTCACCACCTCCATGCTGAGGACCAGCATGAACTTCCCACACATGAGCTTTGGGGACAGATGCAAACCATGGGACAGCCACCAGCAACTGTCTTGACAGCTTACTTATAACTCAGAGGAAAGGCTCTTTATGTAACATCTAGCATCCAGTCTTCTGAAAAGTTCTAGGCAGCCTAGCTAAAGTAAAAAATAATAATAATAATAATAATAATAATAATAATAATAAAAAAGAAAGTACCTGTGGATCTCTGTAGAACTGGGGAGGGGGCTCTGTGCAGCCAGTTAGGGGCAACATCAGTCAGGAGAGGGCAAAGAGGCATTCCAAAGCAGATGGCCACACCCACTACCAACCTGCCCAAGCCTCTTGCTTTCTGTGTGTCTACCTGAGCTGGGACTCAGACATGGGAGACAAGCAGAACTGCAGTTGGCCTNGGCCCTCAGGCCCTCTTCATGGCCAGTCCCACTCAGACCCAGCCAGAAAAACGTGTAGCCTACCCATTTTGGAGCCCAGCTTCAAACTACTTTCCCTGTTAAGGTCAGAACTGAATTAATGTCTTCAAAATGGAAGAGCCTGGAGGGCTTTGTGGGAAATAGAAAATGCTAAGGGGAGTGGGCATAATACCTAATTGAAGATGCAGGGATGGCTGGAAGCTATGTGAGGCCCTGGGGTATAGGAGCTGGCTCTGACAACAAATAAAAGTGCATTGTGAAACTCAAGGGCCCTTCTATAAATAAGCATGGCTAACCAGAAGACATGGATAACGGGAATCAGGGAGACTGACACGGAGCCTTTGCATCAAGGAAACCCAGCAAGTGCCTACCAGACAGGAGATGAGTGTATTTCTGCCTCAGGCTTCAAGGAGGAACAATCCCAGAATGCCATTCAAAGCTAGGTTATCAAATGTGGGAATTATCGAAGCTGGGTGACAGAGATAGCTATTCATCAAGCTATTCTTTTTTATTTATCTATGTTTGAAAATGTTCAGTAAGATCTTTAAGTTATCTCTGTATTAAGAAACAAGCCATCTGTGCATGTAAATTTCTTAATTGAGAGAAGAGTAAGGGGCTCGGTATCTTAAGAAGCCATGCCTAGAAACAGCTGTGGAGGCCACACTCGGCAAAATTTTGTTCAGACTAATTAAAAGGAAACCCTGCCTCTTGATCCTAATAATATGTCTCTGAAGGAAACATCGATAACTTGAGTATAACTCTAGGCTCTTTTTTCCTAGAAGAAAAATGGGGGCATATCATCAAGATGTTGAATGATCTCAATCAGCTCCCAGGACAAAAATCAACCCAAACATTTGATGAGAGGCCATTTTTCCTCAGAGCCAGGATTTCACTGCCCCCCAAAACATNCAATGAAATATTTCCAGGTCACATGAGAGAAATGGCAGGTCTCTTCATCTTCTGAAACTGCTGATGCCCTGGGTGTGGTGGGCCGCACCTTTAATCTCCACACTCAGAGGCAGAGGAAAGTAGCTCTCTATGAGTTGGAGCGGAGCCTGGTCTGCATAGTAAGTTCTAGGCCAGCCTAGTCTGCTTAGTGAAACCCTGTCTCAAAAACAAAAACAAACAAACAAACAAAAAATAAGCTGAGTGGTTGTGAAGTTTTTCCAGGGAGAAGATTTTCAGGAAGGGAGTTGGTCAGATTTTGATTCCTTTGAGCTTGGACAAGTTCAGATTAGCTAGATTTCATACTCCGGGGTTGGTTGGTTTTCCTGCTCAGGGATTGGTTGGTTTCATGTTCAGTTGGTCAGGGGCAAATTTGGCTCTGGTTTCAGAGCCAAAGTGTGTTTCTTTCACTAGCCTTTTGGCTCTAGTTTCAGGGCCAGGGTATGTTTCTTTCACTGGCTCTGATTCCAGGGCCAGGGTGGGTTTCTTTGGCTGGCCCTTTTACCCTACACTTCCCAACATGTGAAATGACAGTCTAGCCACCTGAAGTTAAAAAAAAAAATTCAATGATGATAAAACATTTTGCTATTTGGGGAGGCATCATGGCATCTACTGTTTCTGAATGTTCCACAAAATATTCTGTGATTAAACCTCATGTTGTGGCATTGGGGAATGGGACCATGGAAGGAGAGTAGAAACTCAAGACCGAGTGAAGTAAGTATTGAGGAACTTGATAGCCCAATCTTAATAAGCATGGGGATGTAAGAATAATTGATATGGAAGGTGGATTATGCAGATAGAATTTCATAGAGCAGTTTTCATGGTGACAGGTTCTCACCATGCAGGTATCTGGCAGCCAGTGTCAATGACTAGCAGGTCTTCACACTGGAGGAGCTAATACCCCACATCTTGAATCTGAGGTGGCAAAACNGTCACTGCCCCCAGCCTCAGCCTCTATAGAGTCCCAATATCAATCCTCTACACTGTGGGGCTTCTCCCTATTGGCACCCTGACTTCTAAGACTCACAGTGGGATTAGAGTGATTGCTCAGTGGTTAACAGCATTTGCTGCTGGTGGCTTATAAATTGTAACCCCAGTTCCAAGGGATCCAATACCCTCTTCTGGGCTCTGAGACCACCAGGCATGCACATGGTACACAGACATACATTCAGGAAAGGCATACATACATGTAAAAATTAAAAAAGAGAAGCCCCATCTCTCTCTGTCTCCAGCCTGTCTATCTTGCTGCAGGGCCCATCAGCTTGAAGATTTCCCTGGTACAAAGCAGGCATCCTCTTCCTGGTCTCACCTTTACTGTGGNATCCTTCTGTACCAGGGGCACTACCAATGACCTCAGAGTGGTGTCATGTCTTTCCTGCCTGCCCTGGCAGTCTGTGAAAGCCCTTTAGGCTACCTCTGTGACTTCCTACAGTAGTGGCTACAGCTGGTTCCTGCACCTTTATGTGCTAAGACATGCCAGCTCTCTGCTGAAGTTCAAGGATGACACACTTTTATTTTGCCCCCCTCTCCTTGCTTCCACCCTTTGCAGAACTTGCCTAAAGGCATTCTGTTCACGTTCCATGAAGGCCATCCCAAATTCAGGGCTACTCTTCGAGAGGGCTAGGTTGGCCAACTGCAAGATGGGGCTCTTTGGGCTCAAGTTCCTCACTTCAGCAACCTAAACTCCACCCGGTTATAAAATCCCGTCAGGTGTGTGCCCCTCAGGCATGGGAAGCACTGAACAGCAAGTGCACAGGCTCCTCACTGTTCTAGTGAGAGGCTGATTGCAGAGTCTGGAATATAAACAGGAGCCCTCAAGCTGATGAAGGATGCCTGCTCTGACATTTCCTTCCTGTCAGACGTTTTTCTCCAGAGAGCTCTCAGCCTCCACAGCCCTCATCAGCATCATCCTGACAGCCCCGTGGGGCTTCAGATGTGACAGGAGGTGTCTAAATCCTAGTGGAGTAGGTTCAACCTACAGCAGAGACACAGCTTGTTTAAAACTGCCCCCAAAGGACTCACATTAGAGAGGCAAGCCAGGAGTGACTATGGAGATCAGGGAGAAAGCCCCATTGGGGCATCTGAGGCCCTCTTCGTCCTGGCCTGAGCCACCTGCTATCTGGCTGCTATTGACCAGACAGGCAAGGGCCAAACAACATGGGTGCCATTTGTGACACACCTCTGGTTGTGTTTGTGAAGGAGTGTCTGGACTGGGTTAAGAGCCTGGAGTGAGAAGGCAAGCTGAGTGCCAGCATTCATCCCTCTGTGTGTCCTGACTGCACAGGCAATGGGACCAGATGCTTATATTCCAGCTGCCATGGCTTCCCTGCCATACTAGACAGTACTATCTCAAGCCATGAGCCAAAATAAATACTTCCTTATGTAGCTTTTATAAAAGATTTACTCACAACAAACAGAAGTAAACAGTACAACACCCCATCACCTTGGTAGCCACTGGAAAAAAATACACATATGAAGACATATTTTTCATTCCTGTCTTAGTTNGGGTTTCTATTGCTGCAATGAAACACCATGACCAAAAGGCAAGTTGGAGAGGAAAGGGTTTACTTAGCTTACACTTTAGCATTGCTGTTGATCGAGGAAAAGAATTCAAACAGTGCAGGATCCCAGAGGCAGGAGTTGATGCAGAGGCCATGGATAGGAGCTGCTTACTGGCTTGCTCCCCATGACTTTCTCAGCCCACCTTCCTCTAGAACTCAGGACCACCAGCCCGGGGATGGCATCATCCACAATGGGCTGGGCCCTCCCTCACTGATCGATAAATGAGAAAATGCCTTACAGCTGGATCTCAAGGAGGCATTTTCTCAACTGAGGCTCCTTCCTATGATGACTCTAGCTTGTGTAAAATTGACACACAAAACCAGCTAGTACAATTCCCCAGTGGGATTTGTACGCTCAAACCCAGTGTAATTTTTTAACAACATTTAGTGTGTTTGTTTCACTGTGTGTATACATGTCTGTGTGTCTACGTGTATGGGTGTACTTATGTGATGGCATGTATGTGGTCGGAGGACAGTTTTCAGGAATATGTTCTTTCCTTCCGCCGTGTGGGTTCCAGAAATGGAACATGGGTCATCAGGCTTAGCAGCATCCATCTGACAGGCCTCCCCTGCAAATTTTCTGAGCTTGGAGTTGGGGTAACCTTCTCCACCTACCTCCATGTCCTGTTCCATGCTGAACTTTCAAGTTACTTTTATCAAACCATCCCAGAACATCTGCTTCACAGGAATATGACATCATAGAAAGGACCTAATGCTGAAGATAAGGACTCCTGGGACTGTAGCTTACCATTTTCCAGATCTGGAGAGGCCCTGGGCACCCTGTGAGTTCACACTGTGTAAACTGACATGACTGCTCCATGGTATGTTAAGTGGAAGGTTTATATTATAGATATGAGAGAGAGAACAGAGAGAGGCACCTGTGTTTAACTATGCAAAGATGTGTTGCATGTGTTTAACTATGCAAAGATGTGTTGCATGTGTTTAACTATGCAAAGATGTGTTGCATGTGTTTAACTATGCAAAGATGTGTTGCATGTGTTTAACTATGTAAAGATGTGTTGCATTTGTTTAATTATGTAAAGATGTGTTGCTGTGGGGCTGGAGTGGTGACTCAGAGGTTAAGAGCACTGACTGTTCTTCCAGAGGTCCTAAGTTCAATTCCCAGCAACCACATGGTGGCTCACAACCATCTGTAATGAGATCTGGCGCCCTCTTCTGTATACATAATAAATCTTTTAAAAAAAGATGTGTTGCCTGTCTAAGGCACCTGATTGGTCTAATAAAAAGCTAACCTGAATGACTAAGGCAGGGAAAGTAAGTAGGAGGAGGAATTTAGGCTGGGGAAGAAAAAGAAAAAGAGATAGACAGCCAGACATGGAGGAAGCAGGAAAGTAGGATATACAACATGAAAGAAAGGTAAAAAGACCGGAGACAAAATGTAGATGAATAGAAACAGGTTAAATTAAGTTAAAAGAGCTAGTGGAACAAGCCTAAGCTAAGACTGAGCATTCATAATTAATAATAAGTCTCCCTCCGTGTCTTTATTGGAGAGCTGGTTGGTGGCCCAAAGAAAATGCCATCTACACACCTGGAAGAGTCCAGAGCAGAGAGAGAAAGTAGTGGTAGACTGAGCATGGCCAGCAGAGGACCTGACCATGAGAGAAGCTGGAGCCAAATAGAGAAAGGAACATACAGAGAGGGAGAGCAGAGAGAGAGGAAGGAGGGAGGGAGACAGACAGACAGACAGACAGACAGATGGAGAGTGCATAGCCAAAATAGCAAGGTTATAAGGAGAACTGAACAGCTGGGAAAAGGGAAGCCTGTGAGCTGGAACAATTTAGGGTTGGGGGAAGGGAGAAGAGCAAGGTACCAGGGAGCCTGGAGGATAGCATGCTCTTTGCTATGCTAATAGGCACCACAGGTAGCCATTTGTCCCTTCTGCCTTTTGGGATTTGGGGAATTGGAGTTTCCTTTGGGCCTCATAAGGCAACACACAGAGATGNCTCCTGCATACATTGGGACTCAAGCCACATCCAGGTAGAGGATAAACAGATAAGTCACTGACAAGGAAAGCCTCCTGGGCAGCAGGTGTCCAGGTGGCATGTGGACAGTGATGGGTAAACAGTCAGCAAACAGGGCTTTGCTGAGGGAAGAAAGAACAGAGATCGTCCAAGGGCGGTGCAGCCTGCAGAAGCTTGTATATTAACTCAGTGATGTATTTTTGGATGCCGGGGTTGCCAAGAGATAATCACAGAAGAGCATCCTAAAGGGTGAAGGTTGAGAGACCCACCTCACTCACCCACAGCGCGCTCTCTCGGATGTACTCCAGCCATTCCCACCTGAGTGGGAAGTGCAACGAGACTGGCAATTAGGAGAGACACGAGTACGGAAGGAGTGAGTGCCCTCAGCAGGCGATGGGGCTGCTTGCCTGGGAAGNGCAAGGCANTNNNNANGGGGGNNGGGGCACTAAGAGGAGTGCCACAAGCAGTTNTACTGGCTTTCAAGAGGCAGTGGCTTTTCTGAACAATACCCTTGCCGTTAATTACATTAAGAACCAGATCACTGAATGGCTGTGTACTTTCCTAGCATGCATTGATAGACCCCAGACCCAGGGTGCTATCCTCTCGGGTGGGCACCCCAAGAACCCAGACT
>LZPO01087233.1:267670-278801 GCA_001675575.1 Neotoma lepida | reverse complement strand
CTCATGCACCAGGCAAGCACTCTACAGCTGAGTTCTATTCCCAGCCCTCTTTTTAATGTTTGAGACAAGACCCTAAGTAGCTTAGGCTAGCCTTGAATTTGACATCCTCCTGCCTCAGGCTTGTGCCACCAAGGCCCAGAATAGATTAAATAATTCATTTNAAAAACGGAATTTTATTTCACACAGTTAAGGAGGTTGGGAAGTCCAATAGGGATAGGCCACACCTGACAGGCAAGGGGCAGGTGCATCTCATAAGGAGGGGGGGACACGTCGGCTCAGGTCTCCCTCTTTTAAAAAGCCACCAATGCGATGCAGGTGTGGAGAGATGACTCTGCAGTTAAGAACACTTGCTGCTCTTGCAGAGGCCCAGAGTTTGGTTCCCAGCATGCACATCAGGCAGCTCACAACTACCTGTAACTCTAGCTGCAGGGGAACCATGGCTTCTGGCCTCCTCTGACACCTGGCATACCTCCCAACAACACACAATAATACATATTGTACTTATCTATTGCCATGATAAAACTTCATGACCAAGGCAACTTATAGAAGGATTTATTTGGGGTTTAAGGTTCCAGAGGGATGAGTCAATCACCATCACAATGGGGAAGCATGGCAGCCAGAACCAGGCATGGGCAGCAGGAACAGCTGAGAGCTCACATTCTCAAACTGCAAGTAGGAAGCAGAAGAGGCAAACTCAAAACTTGCAAATCCTTATGCTCTTAATCCTCACCCTCCAGTGACACATGTCCTCCAGCAATGCCACACTTCCTCAGCCTCCCCAAACAGAGCTACCTATTGGAGACCAAGCACTCAAATGTGACCTCTCATTGAAACTACCACATGCATAATTTAAAAAGAAAAAAATGTAAAGCCACTGTTAAGCTGAGGATGTGGCTAGTTGGTAGACTGTTCACTGGCATGCTCAAAGCCCTGTCCGGTCCTCAGTGCAGTATAAACTGGGCATGGTGGTGCACACCTATATGCAGGGCTTTTTTTTTCTATTTAAGATTTATTTATTCATGTATTTTATGTTCATGAGTGCTCTGTCTTCACACACACCAGAAGGCATCAGATCCCATTAGAGATGGTTGTGAGCCACCACATGGTCACTGGGAATTGAACTTGGGACCTCTGGTAGAGTGGTCAAGTGCTCTCAGCAGCTGAGCCATCTCTCCAGCTCGGCGGTGCACACTTATGATCCTAACACTTAGGAGGCTGAGGCAGGATTGTAAATTCAAGGCTGTGACCCTGCCTTAAAAAGAATGAGCCATGTCTGGTGGTACAAGCCTGTAATTCTAACTAATCTGGAGGCTGAGGCAGGAGAGTAACAACTTCAAGGACTGCATATGCTACCAAGAGTTCAAGACTGGCCCAAGCAACTTAGCAAGACTCTGCCACAAAATGTCAGAGGGGGGTGGGGAGCTAGGTCTGTTGGTAAAGTGCTTGCTCCACAAAGAGGAGTCCCAGTTTGGATTTCTTCAGACACAGGCTGAAGAAATGTTCAGTCAGTTAAGTGCTTCCCACACAAGTATGAGGACCTGAGTTCAGATCCTTAGCACCTGGATAAAAACTGGGCATGGCTGCATGTGCCTATAATGCCAGCACTGGGGAGGGGGAGTTAGGCAGATTACTAGAGCTTACTAACTAGACAGTCTAGCTTAATTGGTGAGCTCCAGGTTCAGTGAATCAGCACCAAAAACAAGGTGGTTAGGTGTGGAGGCACACGCCTTTAATTCTAGCAGGAAGAGGCAAGTGATCTGTGAGTTTGAGGCTATCTTGGTGTACAAATCCATAGAGATCCAGGCCAGCTAGGGCTGCCATGCAGTAACACCCTATCTCAAAATAATCAAGATGGAGAGCAACTGAAGAAAACACCTACCACACACCTCCATAAAAATCTGCACACAGGGGCTGGAGAGATGGGTCAGAGGTTAAGAGCATTGGCTGCTCTTCCAGAGGTTCTGAGTTCAATTCCCAGCAACCACATGGTGGCTCACAACCATCTACAATGAGATCTGGTGCCCTCTTCTGGCGTGCAGGCATATATGTAGGCAGAACACTGGCTGCTAGATCTTTTCACTCCTCCATCTCTTCTTTTGTCTCCCCAGATTTCTCCCTCTATATGTTCTCTCTGCCTGCCAGCCCCACCTATCCTTTCTCCTGCCTTGCTATTGACCAGTTCTTTATTAGACCATTAGGTGTTTTACACAGGCACAGTAACACAGCTTCAGAGTTAAACAAATGCAACATAAACAAAAGTAACACACCTTAATACCTTAATATTCTACTACATAAACACACAGAAAACAATGTTAGGAGCTTTGGTTTTATGACNTGGTTTCAGGCAGCCTAGGCTAGCCTCAAGCTTGCTACATAGCCTGAGCTGACCCTGAACTCCTGACCCTCCTTGCCTCTGCCTCCCAAACCCTGAAATGACAGGTGTCTNCCCACCACACCTGGTTCTAATATAGGACTTCATGCTTATGCACATGTGTGCAGGTGTAGCAGAAGACACAGGACAGAGTTTATCACACTCTGTCCTGTTCCCTTAAGACGGGCTCTCACCACTGAACATGGAGCTCAGATTTTTCGTCAGACCGAATGTCCTGCAAGCTTCAGCAACTNTCCAGCCTTTAGCCCTCACAGTGCTGGGAGTCCAAGCATGCTTTGGCCATGCCCACCTTGTTACATGGTGCTGGTGCTGGGGTTCTGAACTCAGGTCAGGTCCTCAGATTTATGAATTGTGTACTGTTACCCACTGCCTCGCCCTCATGCAGGACTTTGAGCTGGCCTTACTACACAGATCACTTGCCAAGCCAGCAGAGATTGACACCAATCACCCTAGCCTCACTCAGGCCAACCACCCTAAGATCCCTGAGACACACTTGTCTTCTTGAGCACTTTGAGAAGCCNGCTGTGACACTATCTTCACATGTGCAGCTGTCACAGCGACAACCTGCAGAGCAAGTTGGAGAGCATGTCAACTGTGGCTGGCACTGGTTCTCAGAGGTAACTCCATCTGCCCTGGGCTCCAGCAGATGGCCCAGCTTCCCAGTCTAACAAACTCAGAGTCAGCTCAGGTGTCAGCACTGTCTCAGGGTCCCTGTCATTCCTATCTTCTCTAGAGTAAGGCTGCACAATGTTCCATTGCTTAAGGGCTGTAAGGGTTTGCCTGAGGACAATTTGACCAGCTCATTTCTCTACAGTGATTTTCCCAATTTCTAGTTTTAGATAGTAAGGGACAGTCACCTTTAACAGTAACTCAATAAACTAGATGTGTTGTGTGTCATTCCTGTATATTTTTATTATAAAAATAAATAAGGATAATTTCAAACATGTTTTAAATTTATACAGTANTTTTAGGAAAAATAGCCAAAGAAATCCATTAGCAATATATTCATGCGTCTTGGTTTTTAAAGTTCTCAGCTGTTCCTACAAGGTGGTCCAGGAGCCAAAGTCACCTGTGTGCAGGCTCTGCCTGCCCCAAGACCAGCCTTGGGTCCCCGCATGGCCACATCATCTCTGATGCACACAGAGGCACANGGCGCCTGCAGGGGCAGGAGGCTTGTACTTGTGCACAGGAAGGAAAATGAACATTCTGGAACCTTTAGCCCACACCTACTAACCAGTGTCTCACTGATTCCTAATGAAATCAAGCTGGAGCATTTGGGGCCAGACTGCAACAAATCAAACAAGAACATCAGATCCAAAAGGCACAAAAACTGAACTTTCACAGAAGTTTAAGTTCAATTTCCCCTTCNATTATTCAAGCACTTCTCATCAAGCTGTGTGTCACAGGTCACGGTCGAGTCCTCCATGCTGTGTCCTCACCGCACATCAGGGTAAAGGAACAGCCACTGCCTCGAGTTTGAGTGTACAGCAATGACTTCTCTCAGTCTTCAGACTGCTTCGCGCCTTCCCTTGCCAGCCTGTCAGCTTCTTCATTGCCCACAAATCCAGAGTGACCAGGAATGTGCATCTGTTAAAATAAAGATCCCCTTTTAATTTTTCTGATATTTCTGTGTGCAGCGCATGGCTAGACCTCACATCCNTAAGAGACCAGGGGCCAAAGCTCATGTTCACAGGCCCNTCCTCTGCACAGGGTAAAAGACACTGCAGCTAGAGCCATGGCTCAGCTGGTAGAGTATTCACCTGGAGCTCAATCCTCAGTGTCACATAAACTGGGTGAGGTACATGCGCTTGCAATCCCAACACTGCAGGATCAGAGACTCAATCAAGATCACCCTGGTTACATAGCAGATTTGAGACCAACTTGGGCTACAACTGCCTGCCTCCAACCAACCATACTACTCAAGATGACAAAAATATGTAGACTATTGGGTTAAGAAGTTTACTGGGGGCCCCCGAAACAATACAGGCTGTTCCACTGCTCTTGGTTGGCCACCAGAATTAGATGCTAGGACCCTACTGCTGAAGACAACACTTGCAGAAATCAACCTAAAACTGACCTGGAAGCTGCCTCCCTGCTGGCTAGCTTTCCTAGCTTGGGAAGGCACTATGTAGGCTGCTGGGGAAGAAAAGTCTTACTCAGCTGTGAACATGCCATAACACCAACCCAACAGGTAAGATGTGCCCACTAGAGGAATAGTGACAAGTCTGTTGTGGGNGTAACCATCTGCCTTCTGACTGGAGTTACAGCCTACCTCACAGGAGGACTTCACTGGTACTGCAAACCTATGAAAAGTGTGTGCTGGGCAGTCACGGGTCCTAGTGGGAGAGACACCACTGTTAAATGTCTAAATGTCTGTGGCTTTGCTCATAGATTAATGCTGTCAGCTTAATCTTTTTGTTTTGGAGTGGGTGGAGATTACCGCAGACCACCATAACTGGCCTGAGATAAGTGACTGTTGAGTGCTCAGCCATAAATGGGGCATCTATGTCACCCCCTCCAAGACTTAGGCAGGGCACATCATGGGAAAAGAGAGAAGAATTTAACAGCCAGAGAAAGGAGTGGAGAGTTATAGAATGCCGCCTTCCAGGCAAGACACAGTTACTGCACTCCTCAGCTCCTCGAAGCTGTGATCAGCAGCNCAGGGTCTGCCCAGGACTGGACCTGTCAACACTCTCCTGGATGGAGGAGGGATGCACGAGGTCCCCCCACTCCCTGGGTCTCTACAGGCGGTGAATAGTTTATGAGGGAGGATAGACTTTCTTCAGTGCTGTAGACACTGCTAAGGTGCCCAGGCTTCTGTAAACAACCATTCATTTGTACTCCTGTAAGCACCCAACTAAACATACTGCATCACAGGAAACAGAAAACCATGAAAGGAGGGGATGGGGGGGGCAGGAATGTATGATGTACACATACGACGATGTAACAATGAAATCCATTCTTGTGTCTAATTAACACAGCGAACAAACATGCTAACTTTATGGAAGCTGCTACTTCCCAACTCCATCCTTTCAGTGAATTCAGACTATGCAATGGGAGGTGTGACTCACCCACGTGATGTCCATGCCCTGGGTGAGCTTGTCCAGCTCCATGAANTCCTCCTTGTTGATCACGTCTTTCCCTGTACTTGTTCTCCAGCCGTTCTTCTTCCAGCCCTGAACCCAGTTGGTTATCCCTAGGGGAACNCACACCCACAGACCCATCCATCACGACAGCCTGGCCTCTCCTGGCCCCTAGCCTCTCCTCACAATGGCTCCTCTCATTCCTGGTCAAGACCTGGATGGTTCCCTTCCTTAGGTGCTCTCCCTTGCTTAAGCCTTCAGCACAGACTCAAGGCCCCAAGCTTTCCTCTCCCCAAATCCAATCAGAGGAACAAGGGCCTTCCTCAAGGAAGCACCCCGATGCGCTTCTGCTCAGCCACCCTTAGCCCCGAGCCAGCATACTGTGACCAGAAGTGACTAACATCCTCACTTCAGGAGTTATGGAGCCAAGGAGCCCCAANCCCCCAGGAGAGCAGACNTGAAAGGCTCAGTGTTATCCAGGACTGTTACACTACCTCCTACTAGGAAGGAAGGCCTGCTCCCTCTCAGTGCCTGGGGAAGCTTACCATTGATGGTGAACATGCTGTCTGTGTAAAGAACCAGCTTGCTGATGTTCTGAGCCCTGGCTTGCATGATGGCTTTGCAGGCTGCCTTGAAGAAGCAAGTTCACAGTCATGCTATGTAGGAAATGCTCNGCTCTTTACACTCCCGATCGAGTGCTTTAAGCCCACCCGAAGCCCTGCTCTTTCTGTACCGCCATGCTGTCTTTATGTGAAGAAGGCTAAACTTACAATGCCCCCACAAAACTGAAAGGATTCTAGAACAGACTGTTCTTAGCCTCAATGTTTCTTGTGGACTTTCAATACCTTCTATCTAGGACAAGGGAAGAGAACAAGGCTGATCTTGTGGTCACATGGAGGAAAGGCAGACTCAAGATTATCTGGGAACTTACATGGATCTCGGCCCTCTGGTTTGTCTGTCGCCCAGGAAGTCTAACACCTACATTTCTGTTTAAAAATGGCATAAAAAGAAAAAACAAAATTACAATGCTAATTCCCAAAGCAATTCTTCTCAATGGATAATAACAAACTAGTTCACTTTCAGCTGAAACACAAAANCTACATACAAACCACAGCCTGAAAACACAAACCAAGGCTGGGACACAGCTCTGTGCCAAGCATCCACAAGACCCTGGTCCAAATATCAACANCTGCAAACAACAAAACACTAGAAAACCACACACTTGTAATCCCAGAACTCTGGAGGCAGAGGCAGGAGGATCTCTGTGAGTTGGGGGCCAGTCTTGTCTACACAGAGAGCTCCAGGACAACCAGGGCTGCAGAGAGACCCTGTCTCAAACAAAAATATCCAAGACATAAAAAGTTCGTTATGACTCCTCCACTGTTGGTGGGAGTGCAAACTTGTACAACCACTGTGGAAATCAGTATGGCGGTTTCTCAGAAAACTGGGAATGAATCTTCCTCAAGACCCAGAGATACCACTCTTGGGTATATACCCAAGGAACGCTCATTCATACCGCAAAGATACATGCTCAACTATGTTCATAGCAGCATTATTTGTAATAGCCAGAACCTGGAAACAACCTAGATGCCCATCAACTGAAGAATGGATTAAGAAAATGTGGTACATATACACAATGGAGTACTACTCAGCAGAGAGAAACAATGACCATATGATATTTGCAGGCAAATGGATGGAATTAGAAAATATCATCCTGAGTGAGGTAACCCAGACTCAGAAGGACAAATATGGTATGTACTCACTAATAGGTGGATACTAGATATAAANCAAAGGACAATCACTCTGCAACCCACAGATCCAGGGAGGCTACCTAGCAGGAAGGACCCTAGGATGACTGTAGCATAAAATAAGTTTGGGTTTTACCCAGTCACTGGGCAAGCTTCAGTGAAACATTTCACTATTAGGATAAGAATTTGTACCTCTATTTATGTTCAAACTATCTGTATATTATCTCTCCTGCCGTTGTACATCAAATGTTTTAATAATAATAAAAAACAAAAAACAAACAAAAAAAGTTCGTTATGCTAGGCTGGGCATGGTCATGCACACTTTGACAAGATTTCTTGAAAGGCCTGGGCCACCACTGCCCAGTTTGGTATACACTTTAATCCCAGCACTTGAGAGGCTGAGGCAAGAGATCTCCATGAGTTACAAGCCAGCCAGGGATACACAGGGAGAACAAAAAACGTTACTACCTGAGTTAATTAATATGCTGAATGCATGCAAATGTTTAAAATGGAAAAATTAAAATACTTTTTAAATTAATGAACAATTTAAAAACTGTGTCTGATACCTCAGACCTGGTGTAAGAAAATCTCATGGGGTGGCTGACAGCCACTACTCCATATCCTTCACTGTAGGGACTGGGTATATGAGGAATGGTCCAGTTTCTCACCTTTGGCTGTGCTTTCTGACTGTCTCTAGGTTAAGCATCTTCAAAAGTCTAAAAATTACCAGGTGCGGTGGTACACACCTTTAATCCCAGCACTTGGGAGGGAGAGAGGCAGGAGGATCTCTATGAGTGCCAGGCCAGCCTGGTCTCATAGTGAGTTCTAGGCCAGCCAAGGCTACATAAGGAGACCCTGTCTCTAGAAGTCTAGTGATGGGATGGGTTCTGAGCTGGTACCCTGTCCCTGCATCACTGTTGACTGGCTCCTCTACCCATATGTCTTATGACTTGTACAAACTAGGCCCAGGGAAACAATACCAAGTCTCAGTATTTGGCACTGTCAAGAACCAAGCTGCCTGGCACTGGTATAAATCAAAGTTGCTCTTTTTCTATCCACCGCCAACACTCTTCACCTGGCAGGTTCACCAAGAATATACCAGTAAGCAAATCCTTCCAAGACTTGATAAAAACATGATGTTCACACTTAGCTGTGTTTACTTACAAGGGGTGGCCTGGCCCCCAGTAGACGCCAATTCCTGCTCTCGCCCGCTTCCGCCCATTACTGGAGCAGCAGCCATCCGTGTAGACAACAACTGATTCTCCTATAAGAGGGAAGAGTGAGGCCAGTATACCAACCTGGTGAACACTGACCCACTGCTTGTCCCACATGCCAGGTGAGTTAAAGGTAAGACAGAACTTCCCACTGTGAAACCTGCTTATNCCTCAAGCTAAAGGGGTCCTTGTGCCTGGGTCACCTTCACTCTCAAGCTGTCTTTCCAGAGAAAGCACTGCTTGGTGTGACGTTGGCCCCACATGCCAGGAAGTCAGTTTGCTGGCAAGTGGTCTCATTTTCTCTCAGCACATTTGCCNCTAACTGTAAAGTGGTTCTCATCTCTGCTTCCTCCGTTCAAACATGGTTTGCTCAAGGGGGAAGGGCAGACCTAGGGCCACTGACAGGCCCGAGTGTGGTCAGCAGCACCCTCAGCAGAGTGCAGGGAGAAACTGAGTGGCAAAGTGTCTGGGGTGGAAGAGGGGAGTCAAAGACCACCTGCACACGATGCACTGTCCAGAGGACAGTGGCCTGAGCACAGCAGGCTCAGGGGAAACATGGAGACCAATGACCCTCAAAGAAGCAAGGCTGAGGACATCTGATCAGAGGCTGGGCAGGCCTCCTCTGTCAGCTGGAACTTGGTTTCCACCCACACAACTAAACCTTCCTTGAAGGCACTGAAGACACTTGTCACACACTGCACCAAGTGACAGCTGGCATGCTGGAAATGGCTCATCCCTTAGGTTCCTATTTATGAATGCCCAAATTGGGGTTTCTCTTGGTGTGATGGAACACCATGACCAACAGCAACTTGGGGAGGAAAGGGTTTATCTAGCTCACACACATCCTAATGCATCACTGAAGGAAGTCAGGATAGGAACTCAAACAGGGCAGGAGCTGATGCAGAGGCCATGGAGGGTGCTGCTTACTGCTTGCTCCCCATGGTTGCTCAGTCTGCTTTCTTATAGGACCCAGGACCACCAGCCCAGGGATGGCACCACCCACTGTGGGCCAGGCCCTTCTCTATCAATCACTAACTAAGAAAATGCCCATAGCCTGATCTTATGGAGGCATTTTCTTAATTGAGGTTCCNTCCTNTCAGATGACTCTAGACAACTATGCAGCACCATGANCAGAGCAAGGACACTTGCTCATCTTAGGTAACTGCCAAACCCATCCACTCCCACAGATCCAGTGTCTTCTGGGGCTTTTCCTGGAGGTAAAGTACAGATGGCTTCTCTTGGCAAAAACTCAGGACACACCAATGCTGATTCATCTTTAAACTCTGCCTCTTTCTGTTCCCATGAATGCAAGACAATAAAGGAAATTTACATACCATAATTAGTAAGAGCACACAG
Organism: Neotoma lepida; assembly: GCA_001675575.1. NCBI lineage: Eukaryota > Metazoa > Chordata > Mammalia > Rodentia > Cricetidae > Neotoma > Neotoma lepida. The sequence goes on along the minus strand of LZPO01087233.1, from coordinate 269,008 downwards.
CTCCTCTTAGAGCTAAACACAGGAAAAGCCCAAGATCTCTTTTCCTCGGGTCATAGTGAGGTCTGAGGGCTGGACAAACGGCTACATGCTAGCACTGCTCAGCTCTAACAGGCAGCTCTGGTAGTGCCCTCTTCCTTCCTCTGCTTCAGCAGCCCATGGCTATGTAAGGGTTTCCCAAGAATTCCCAAAAGATTAATGATTTTTGCACTATTTGATTAGCTATAGAACAGTGGCTTCGTTGCCAGACCTGGTTGCAAAGGCCCCAGATGGCTGGGAGGCNAAAGAAAGAAGATGGCAAGTTGAAGGCTAGCCTGGGTTTCAAAGGGAAGAGTTCAATGCCACCTGGGTAATGCAGTGAGACCCTGCTGCAAATAAAAAGTAAAAAGGTAGGACCACATCAGTAAGAGCCCTGGCCTATCAAGAAGGGAAGCAAAAGGACTTTTTGTTAATGCCCTCTCTCTAAAATAAAAGACCTCAGAAATTTGTAGAGAATATTTATAGAAAAAGATGGAGCTAAAAACCAGCTTAAATTTTTAGGATGGCTGCCAACACCCTTAATCCCAGCACTGGGAGGCTGGGGCAGGAGGATCTCTGAGTTCAAGGTCACCAGGGCTACACACTGAGACCCTGTCTCAAAAAAACAAAACAACAACAAAAATACCACCANCAACAACAAAACAAAGCTTAAATTCCTCTCATTTAGAAAGGAAAAGATTTCATGATTATTGTTCATTTTTTCATAATTGTACTATAAGTTTTGAACCTAAGAAAGGCATACCCATATAAGAAAAAGTGTCCTTGCTCACGGAGGGAGCCAGCTCCGTGCTCTGTTTGGTGTGCTTTGCCCCTGGCTCTGGCAGTTCTTCCCCTTCACCTGGAGGCTCCCGAGGCCGCTTGCTGGCCTTCACCTGTGATTCCTGCACCTGTGCAGTCTCCTGCCCTGAAAGAAGATTCCAACCATGATCCAAACACAGAGAGTGCAGGAACGTAGAAGAGCATTCTGATTAACATTCCAACACCAGGCTGGGGCACTCTAGATGTAGCTCCACCAAGAGGGAATGACTGAGAACAAACCATCCCAGACTCTGGTGCCTGCAGGAGCTCCAGAGTCCAAGGCTCCCACTGAAAATAAATAGTAACAGATGGGTAAATAAAAAGTTCTTGAAATTGCACTTCCCAATGGAGGTTCAGATATAGGTTTTTGTTTGTTTGTTTTGTTTTTTNGTCCCATGTTCTAAATTAGAGTCAGCTTGCTGACCTGAGTCCTATGTGTGCTCTAAATCTGATGTCCCTTATAGCAGGCCTTCAGAATCCAATCCTAGTCACCATACACCTGGC
>LZPO01087233.1:231505-250214 GCA_001675575.1 Neotoma lepida | reverse complement strand
CCTGTGAACCCTGACCCCAAGGTTTTAACTCATGAACTTCAGGGACCTGTAGGCGATATCCAAACCATAGACTGTTGTTTGAAAGGGGAGCTGTTTGTTGGTTGTGGTGGTGCATGACATTAATCCCATCACTTGTGAGGCAGAGGCAGGTATATCTGGGTTAAAGGCCAGCCAGATCTACGTACACTCTGTCTTAGAAGGGGTCAGTTCCTGACTTAGGCATGTGGTATTTGACCATGTGTATTCACATTGAGTGGTGCTCCCTGAGTGGGGGGGAAATGGAGGTGAAGGACTTAAAAATGACATGGACTTTTTTCCTCTTAGGAAATTGAAGTTGGTGGTGGCCGGAAAGCCATCATAATTTTTGTACCAGTTCCTCAGCTGAAATCTTTCCAGAAAATCCAAGTCCGGCTGGTTCGTGAATTGGAGAAAAAGTTTAGTGGGAAGCACGTGGTCTTCATTGCTCAGGTATCTGCTCAATTCCCTGTATTCTGAATTACGTGGGTTTAGGTTTCCGTGGGGAGAATGGTGACACCCCTGCTANTGTAAAAAGCTTGGTGTTGGGTGAGAATGCTGAAGTGTGTTCACTCTGGGGAGTCAGTAAGTTTAGGATTGGATTTGGTGCAGTGTGGTAAATGTGTGAGGACTGACTGGAAAATGGATGCTGTTGGGGAATTTTGGTGGGCTGGGTAATGAGCCATTTTGAATGTGGAAACAGGTGTCTTTGCATTTAAAGCAGTGGGGCATTTCTTAGCTTTATATCAGCTCATTCATTATTCTTGTATTTTCATAAAAGAGGAGAATTCTGCCCAAGCCAACTCGGAAAAGCCGCACGAAAAATAAGCAAAAGCGCCCCAGAAGGTGAGTGCCACATGCTTTACTCCTAGGTTGTTGGTTTGTGTGGGGCACTGAGTGCACACATGATTGATGTGCAGTCCTCCTTGGGTGGCACTNGTCGGTTATATGTGATGTGTTGGAATACTTTCTAGACATAAAGTTTCAGGGCTTCCCAGAGGCACAGTGTCACACAGGTGAGGCTTGTTCCTCATAACTTGGGATAAAAGTCTGTTGGGTGTAGCTCAGGGGCTGGGGTGATTTTGTGTGTTAAGAGACAGAACATGGGTGGGTTCCCTGGTGCTAGATGACAGGGCTATGTCATTTGCCATTGACACTGCTAACGGTCACTTCACGCATTGGTCTTTAGACTTAGGTCTTCTGGTGNTGNTGTTGTTGCTGTAATTATACCAGATTTGCATTATAGATCCCTGCACACCCTCGGGGACCAGATTGAGGACAAGTATAGTTTTCCCTCATAACTGTTATAGGCAATCTTCATGAGACATACAGTTTGTATTATATGTTGTGTGGTAGCACTTTAGAGACAGGGTCTTGAAGTCCAGGTTCGCCTTGAACTTGCTGTTTAAGTCCTGCCCCTACTGCTCAAGTGCTGGGATTACAATGCACACCACCATGCCCTGTGGGTGTTTGTANTGCAGTTAGATTACAGTGTGGTTGTTAATCTAAGAATTTGTCTTAGTTCAGTCTTGTTCTGAAAGCCATTGGAAAATAGATGGGAATTTGGTGTGTGGATAAATGCTGTCAGTAGGAAGGAAGAGGGTCACTGCTGAGGCCATTGTTTTTCGTGGGCACTTGGAATGGTAGGATTTTTGCCATAATACTTAGTGGGGTTTGCAGTTATGGTCCTTGGAGCCTGGTAATAATTTATTTACATAGGTCTCCCATAGCAGAGCTAAGATTGCCTGCCATGGCTGCAGTGTTCCCAGTGACCTTAGCAACTTCTGCTGTTGACACCCATGTCCTTGGCAGTGTGTAGTAGTCCTATACTTCTGTCTCCAGACATACCCCCTAACCCCCACTCACACCCACACCNCGTGTGATGTGCTTTAAAGAGTAGCAGTGAGCAGCCATCTGATTACTGCATGCTACTGCTGTGTGAACATACAGAGAAGGTGAAGTTTGCTACTTGGTGTGTGCTATTTAGACTGGCCATAATACCAGTCCCCCAGAATTTGGAATTACCATCTGGTTCCTGACTAGGGTAGGGTNGTTTTATAATAGTGTGCACTCAGGAGAAACAGGTTTGGGATTCTGAATTTAGTGCTTTTCCCAGGCTAATGGTGTGTCATGAGCTTTGATGCTGGGCAGCAGCTGCAGCTCTCNGGTATCATGTAACACTTGGCACCCACAGTGATCTCTTGGTAAGGTGGGGTCCTTCCTAGGTCAGGTGTGGTAAGTGTCTGTGCTTGTAAGTCAGGGAGCCATTGTACAGCTTGCCAGGCCTTGGGGTTGGGATGCTCTGAGAACCAAGGGTCCACTGGAGCATCACCTAACAGCAGGGCCAGGAGGTGGAATGCTGTCTTGTTTGATCATGGAAAATGAGGGTTAGTGGCACCTGGGAGGCCAAGGAAAGCCTGGGAGTTTTTGATTTGGTGAATTACATGGCCAGGTCAAAAAATACTTGATCTGTACATGGAATTAAAAAGAGCTTACTGCAGTTGAGAATAGCAACATGCGAAAGACCCTGTCCCCTGGATTCACGTACTCTTGCCTTGTAGTATAGGTTGCCAGGGTNTCATTAGAGCATACAGCTTGGGACATAAATCCTGACTTGCTTGTCACTCAGACAAAAGTTTTAGTCTCTGGGATGCTGGCTGAATAACCGGCCTCTTTAGGAGCCAAATGTGTTTTGAGACAAGGACTTTTGTCTGTCACAGGTGTGAGCCACCACACTCAGCTCCAGTGCTAATTTGATTTCAGGAATCTGGACTCAGCTGTTTTCCGTTTTATTCCAAGGGTGCCTTCTGCTGTGTNGCTTACTTTTGTTGTTCTTTCAGCCGCACCCTCACTGCAGTGCATGACGCCATCCTCGAGGACTTGGTTTTTCCAAGTGAGATTGTGGGGAAGAGGATCCGTGTGAAGCTGGATGGCAGCCGGCTCATAAAGGTTCATTTAGACAAAGCCCAGCAGAACAACGTGGAGCACAAGGTAAGGACTTCACATAGGAAGGTCCAGCCACTGGGAACAGGACAGCTCTTCCCTGTCACTCCTCTGTCCCCTGTCTGAGTCTGTCGGGTTTTGTATTGGGGATGCTTTAGAAACTGGAGATATGGAAGGAAGCGCTGGGTCCGGCCTCCAGTTTCAGGGAGGACAGATAATAGGACAGCGTGGGTGGTGGTGATACATTCGAGTGAGGAGTAGAGTGGAGGGCTGTCGTGATACCTGCTGCCCCGTCAGTGATGAATTCTGTCTTCTTTTTCAGGTTGAAACTTTTTCTGGTGTGTATAAGAAGCTCACGGGCAAGGATGTTAATTTTGAATTCCCAGAGTTTCAGTTGTGAAGAATATGACTGAATAAAGTATCATTCATAGTTTTTGGTTGTATCTTTTTCAAAATTTCAGAGCCATGGATACACGACAGCTGTAGCTTCCTGAATGAGCTGAAGGTTTAAAGAGAAGCCTGGAAATATGTGTCTGTCTTTGGAGCAGGGTCTCACTGGAGCACAGGCTAGTGTAGACACGTCTCCTGGTTTTGACTCTGGTGACTCCATATCAGGTTAAATGGAAACAGCATTGTGCACAAAAATCAAGGCCTTGAGTGGCAAGGAAGCTCCTAGTGTGGCTCATGTGCAGGTGGGGCGGGCATCCATTGCTAAACCTTAGGCAGGCCAGATAAATGCTCAGGAGGCCCCTGTGTGCTGTTTATGTGGAGCAGCTCCCCTTCCTTCAGGCCTGCTAAAAGCTNGCAGGCACTGTTGTAGAGGGAGGGAATGCAGGTGTGACTTCACTGGTGCACTGACCTTGGCGGATGTGTGAGTGAGCAAAGCATTAGTCTCCACAGGAGTGTTGTCTTGCTTGTTCCTGCTGTCTGCCCTNTTCCATAGGAGCTGCAGCTGTAGTGTTGCTTCCTGTGTCCTGAAGCGCCACTTGGCTCAGCTCACCGTAGTCACTGCTGCCGGCTGCTCATGTCTCTGCAAGACTCCATCACAGTTTAGTGCAGCATGGTGGTGCACACTGGTGGCTGAAAGGGGGTGGTGAATTTGGGGCTAGCCTGGGTTACATAGAAGGCCTCAAGCCAAAAGGGTTGGAGGGCTCAGTGGAGCACCAGCTGCTCTTCCAGAGGACCTGGGTTTGATTCCTAGTGCTGCTCACATGGTGGCTCACAACTGTAAGTTCAGGGGATCTGACTGTTTNCTGGCCTTTGGGCACCAGGCACATGATGTGCACAAGCAGCATGCAGACAAAACAATAATTAAAAATAGAAATCGCCAATCAGAACCTGCCTGATGAATGTCATGGAGGACTTGGGGTTGCTATAAGCCTAGAAGCTGAGGTAAGCAATGTGTTTAGCTGAGCATAATCTTGGGACCAGCCTGATGATGGGGCAGATCCACAACTTNAGAAGGTGACGAGTTATCCAGGTATTGGCTAATGCGGATTCTCTTTCCTCAAATTTAGGGAGTATTGTAGTTTCAGGCGGCTGTGAGGATGTTTGGGTTATTAAGTGGGAATTTTTAGTAAGAACAGGATGTGATTGTAGAACTTGAGCAATTATAAGCCTCCCAAGAATATTGGATATTTTCTCGAAAGTTCTCAGCTGGTGCCAAGTCAGCAATTGATGGAGCAGTGGGAGGACTCATGTACCTTGTTCTCCTTTTCAGCTTCATCCTTTGTCACCTTTTCAAAAGCTTCCTCCAACCCTCATGCAGCCCAGGCTGGGCTTGACCTCACTGGCCTCTGTTCCTCCTAAACTCCCAAGTTTTGAAACAGTCTCACTGGTTTGGGCTGGCCTGGAACTCTAGAAATCTTGGTTTGCTAGTCTTTACCTCCATGCTGCTAGGATTCAAGGCATGAGCCACCATGCCCAGCTCTGCTTGTAAGTATCACTATAGCTGATGCTGGCCTTGGATTTATGACTGTTCTGCTTTGCCTCCCTTATGCTGGGATTACAGTTAGGTCCCAGCATAGGTTTTACAATCTAATGCCTGTAGTCCCAGTGTGTGAGGTAGAGGCAGGAACACCAGAAGTTCAAGGTCATCCCCAACAACTTAAGTTTGACTCTGGAGGCAGAGGCAAATGGATTTCTTTGAAACCAGCCTGGTCCACATGTGAGTTCTAGCCCAACGGGCTCCATAGTGGGACCCTATATCAAAAGCAAGAATGCTTTTCCAGCTGTGGTGATTTGAGATCAATAATTAAAATAATTAGCTTTTTAACTGCTAGTCATTAAATTGCTGTTTATTTTTCAAAGCTATGTATTAACATTAAGACCACTATCTAAATCCCAGCACTTGAGAGGCAGAGGCAGGCAGATCTCTGGGTTTGAGGACAGCTGGAGCTACATTGTTAAGACTATNCCAACCAAAATAAAAACCAAACAAAATTAGTATCTTATTAGAAAAGCTCGGTGCTATTACTTTTTTTTTTAAAAAAAGATAACTATATTTTAAGATTTATTGATTTATTATGTATACAGAAGAGGGCGCCAGATCTCATTTCAGATGGTTGTGAGCCACCATGTGGTTGCTGGGAATTGAACTCATGACCTCTGGAAGAGCAGTCAGTGCTCTTAAGCTCTGAGCCATCTCTCTANCCCTGCTACTACTACTTTTATCCATCAAAACTTAAAAAGCCAGGTGTGGTGGTATAAGCCTTTAATCCCAGCATTTAGGGGCAGAGGCAGGCAGATCTGAGTTCGAGGCCAGCCTGGTCTACATAGAAACCCTGTCTCAAAACCAACGCCCCTGCAAACCACCCCCCCCCCAATTGCCTGTGATGCGTTCATGCCATAGCAAGCCCTATGTGGAGTCAGGGCAACTGGACTGGTCCTTTGTTCACATATGGGTTAGTTTGCCTTACCCAAAACCGTCTTTGCTGAGTCATCTTTATTTCTTACAATGTTTTGTTTTGTTTGAGACAAAGACTGTAGATGAGGCTGGCCTTGAAGTCCCATAGATCCACATCCATAGCACTGAGATTAGCTTTTATTACTGGTGGTTATGTTACTATAAACCANAGGTTTAGCATATGCAAAACCCTAGGTTTGATTCCCAGCATACCCTCCCCACAACCAAGGGTTGAAATGCCACGAATAGAGTTAACGGAGTTATATGTGAATAAATCTAATGGAAGTTTTGACCAAAAAAGGTGTGCGAGGGTGTGCAGAGAATGCATGTTCAATTCCCCACACTTAAAGGGTGGCTCACACTGTCTTGTTTCAGCGATCTGACTTCCTAGCTTTGGGGGCCACCAGCCACATGTCGGGGGCACATATGCATGAAGGCAAACACTCAAAATCTTTAGAAAAGGCATTACTAAAGGCTGGTGAAGCTGGTTTGAGCTGCTTGCATTCTTGATTGCCCAGTGAGGACCTCACAAGATACTTTGGAAAGTAATATGAAGTGTGATTATCACCATTGAGTTTCTGGCAGTTAGCAGTTGGTTGATGGGGAGGTTGCTGGGTACAGGGAGGCATTATCTTCAGTTCTGGAACCACTAGTTAAGTTATCCATGCTCCAGTGAACAGCCCCACCCNTGCTCATGTAAGCAACCATAATTAAACTACATTTAGAAACAGAGATCAGAGAGATGGTGTCCTGGCTGGTTTTATGTCAGCATGACACAAGCTAGAGTCATCTGATCAGAGGAAATAGGAAAATGCCCCCCATAAGATCCAGCTGTAGGGCATTTTCTTAGTGATGGATGGAGGAGGGCCCAGCCCCTTGTGGGTGGTGCCATCCCTGGCCTGTTGGTCCTGGGTTCTATAAGAAAGCAGAGTGAGCATGCCATGAGGAGTAAGCTAGTAAGCAGCACCCCTCCGTGGCCTCTGCATCAGCTCTGGCCTCCAGGTTCCTGCCTTGTTTGAGTTCCTGCCCTGGCTTCCTTCAGTGATGGACTATTATGTGGAAGTGTAAGCCAAATAAACCCTTTCCTCCCCAACTTGCTTTTAGTCATGGTGTTTAATCACAGAAATAGTTAACCAAACTAAGACAGATGGCTCAATGGTAAAGAGCACTGGCTGCTCTTGTAAAGGGTGGGTGTTCACTTCCCAGCACTCAACTCACATCGCAGATTAGAGCTGTCTGTAACTCTAGTTCAAGGGGATCCGACACCCTCTTCTGGCCTCAGGCACTGTACACACATGGTGCACAGACATACATACAGGCAAAATACCTGTAACAAAAATTTGAAAAGGTCTTTAAGAAGCTCTGGGTCATTTGTTGGGAAGAAGGGATTCTGCAGGAGAAGAGTAAAAGGGGCCATGCATGGTGAATGTGATTGAAATACATAAGCCTGTTGTGCAGAGCTACCCTCCTTAGCATGGCTGCCACTGTCATAAGAGCAGCTGTGACTATGACCAAGAGACCCAGAGGATCAGGCCTATTGTTCCTTCACGGNAGGGGGTTGGGGGCACTGGGTCCTCACCTGGTCTCAGTCACTCACGTAGGATCTCCCAGCTAGCTGTATGTAATTCTGCCCTAGTTGCACACTGCATCATGGTCTGGAACCATGCTACAGTATTATAGACCTTGGAAGGTTATCGGACAGGGGCTTTACCTGTGCCCCTATGGGAAGCTGTCATCCATTCTGGTGTGACTTTCAGACACTATGATGGCTTTGTTACCCAGACTACTTCATGCTCTACTATCAGTAAGCCTAATAAACTCATTGGCCCCTTAGGCTGGACTTTGGGGTTTGTCTTTGGAGCCTGGTGGGAAAAGGGTTTGTTTAGAGTTCCTGAAACAAGAGAATTGTNAAAGAAGAAATTTAAAATATTTTTTAAAAAATAAGTCTACCAACTACACAGTACACCTTTGGAAGTGACTTAAATTGCTGATTTTCTAACTGCCTTGGGAAGGCTTTACCTCACTTGATGTCCAAACTCTCTCAGAAATGGCTTGGAGGGACAGTGTGAGGACTGAGAACTCCCATGTAGAGTCCGAGTCTGACAATGTTCACTTGACAGTTGCCCTCCATGCTCATTTTAATCTGACTTTCTGGCTATATGAGGAAGCCACACTGATTTGTCATGGCTGTGATCACTCCAGCATGATTATATGACTGTTCTTTACTTCTAGTGGTCACTGGTTGAGTGGTGGTTCTACTAGGATAGCCACTATACCCATCAGGCTCTCTCTTCTGTCCCATCAGTCTGTTGGTTCTGCCCCAGGGCTGTACAGCAGCTTGAGGAGTAGGCTAGCATGGCTGGCCCTTGAGGGTTGAGGTATAAGGCCAGTCACAACCAATATGGGGCTGCTGACACACTGGGGTATGTAAGGTGAATCTTAAACTGTCTTATTAATTGAAAACACCAGGCCAGGTATTGGGGTAAATTCTGAAAGGTCAGAGAAACAGAACAAGCCACAGCCAACCTCACCTTGCCAACTCCTCAACTGATCTTGTTTCCTCAGACTGCAGGCTTCTGAGTCCTCCCCCCGAATGGATCTCAGCTGAACTGCTGCTAACAGCCTCAAGATTCTGGTTCTCACACCTTATATACCTTTCTGCTTCCTGCCCTTACTTCCTGGGATTAAAGGCATGTGTCTTTCCCAAGCAAGACATAGATCTCAAGTCCTGGGATTAAAGGTGTATGCCACCAGGCCTGGCTCTGTTTCCAGTGTGGCCTTGAACTCAGAGATCTGGATGGATCTCTGCCTCCGGAATGCTAGGATTAAAGGCCTGTGTGCCACCGTATTCTGGCCTCTATGTCTATCTAGTGGCTGTTCTGTTCTCTGACCCCAGATAAGTTTTATTAGGGTACACAATATTTTGGGGGACAATATAATCACCACATTGGTAGACTCTCAGCAATGTTCTGACATCCACTGTGAGGCTGGCAGTGGCTTCCTAAGTGTCTCTGTCCCAGCCACCTCAGCCTTGAGAACTACAAATAAGCATTCTGGGATCCCTACACTCAAAGTATCAGTTCAGAAACCCTAGGGCCTAGAGCTGGAGAGGTGGCTTGGTGGTTAAGAGCATTTGATATTCTGCAGAAGACTGAGCTTGGTTCCAGCACCCACGTGGCAGCTCACAACATCCAGGGGATCTGATACCCTCTTTCTGGCTTCTGTAGGCACCACCAGTGCAGGCTCCTTGTGAGAACCTCTGGGTGGACCCTCTGGACATCTGATGATGACCTGTCATGGCCACTTTCCCATGCCACTGTCATGTAAATGGTGCAATCCAGAATCTTAACACTGGGTAAATATGTTAAATGGTTAAGTATTCNAGACCTTTGAACTACTTGGCACAAAGAGATTTTCAATGCTTGTACCCCGGTCTTTCTGCTCTGTATCCCAGAGTGACTAGGCTTAGGATAGTGTAGTGGCAAAGTACTGTTCACTCCCCNGAAACCCACGAGCTCTCAGTGAGGGATGAGGGCCTTTGGGGAGGTGGCTGTGGTGAATGTCCTTATGGACAAAGTGTCCCACAGATACAGCAGCACGTCCGGTATGACCCCCAGTGAANTTTCCCATCCAGAGCAGAGTGGGTTCCATGTGACTCTTGTATCCTAACTCCACATTTATCTTAGAGATGTAAACACTGGATGTGGGCCAGTCTTGTTCTGGCNGGGAATGGGATGGTCTGTGGGGTCAGAGCTCCCAGGCAAATGGCTCTAACCACCCTGGGCCTGTGCTGNCAGGACAGAGAAGAGGAAAGCAGTTGTCTGCTTCCAGTGTAGGAGTGGCCAATGTTTCCTTTTGATGCTAGTTTGTGACTCCAGGGTAAGCTTATAATACAAAAGTTCTAACTCACAATCTACTCAACATAGGCAAGTTAAATTATCACTGTTTTTGTAATGGGGAGTATTATGTTGGCACTTTTTTAAAAAGCCCTCAGGGATGGGCTGGGGAAATAGATCAGTTGATACACCATATCTGCCTGATATGTACAGGGCCCTGAGTTCAATTCCCAGTACCAGGATAGGGCTGAAGATTTGGAAGTGGTGGCTTATGTTATCTCAGCACTAGAGGCTGCAGCAGGAGGATTGCCTCTAGTTTGAGGCCAGCTTGAGCTATGGAATATATTTCTAAAAAAAAAAAAAGTGGTGGAGCACAACTTTAATCCCGGAACTTAGGAGGCAGAGGCAAGCAGATCTCTGAGTCTGAAGCTAGCTTAGTCTACAAAGCAAGTTCCAGAAAAGCCAGAGCTACACAGAGAAACTGTCTTGAACCCTCCTCCCTCCCCCGCAGAAAAAGTCCTTAGACTTTCTGGGCCCTCTATCGCCTTGAGGCAGGAGGGGGTGTCTGACAGTTTGCTTGGGCAGGTTTTAGGAGGGACTCTTGGGCTTGCTCTGTGTACTTCTGTGAACTTTAGAGATTTGAANAGAGTCATTTCTATTAAGTTTCAGGATAGTTTGAGCTACATGAGACCTTGTCTCAGAAACAAAACATAAAAAAAAAGTTAAGCTTTATTTGGAGGTGATTATAGATTCACATGCAGTTATAGAAAATAATTCAGAGAGCTTCCTTGAGGCCAATCACCCCTGTGGAAAGTCTGGCACAGTACCACAGCCCAGATTCCAACATGAGCAGGCCAAGTCATATCACTCTTGAGACATGGTGCCCTGGCCAACCACTGATCTTTCTTTGATTTTTATAGTTTTATCGCTTTTTTTTTTTTTCCAAGACAGGGCTTCTCTGTGTAGCCCTGGCTGTCCTGGAACTCACTCTGTAGACCAGGTTGGTCTTGAACTCAGATCTGCCTGCCTCTCAAATTAGAGGTATGTGCCACCACCACCCCCAGGCTAGTTTTATCACTTTACGAGTCTTATATGAAGAGGATGAGAGGGCAATATGGCTGCAACATCACTGACCCCATTGATCATGAAGTTGGTTTGGCTGATCTGGCTTCCTCCCTCATGGATCCATGCATCTATCCTAAAGCTGCATGTCAGCGGGAGACCTTCTCTGATGGAGGAGGACTGTTGTTCCTTTGAGGGTATTCAAAAGGCTGTGCTGAACCTCCAAACAGGCTCTCAGTGTTTTATAGATGGAACTGTACAGTGGGTAACTGGTGGAGTCTGTTTTGTCTTGGTCATCTCTCCAAGTTGCTGTGTGGTAATATCTTGTATTAGTGTGTGTCTGTAAGCAGGTGCATGTGTGTGCAGAGATTCATGTCAGGTGTCTTCTGTCTCCCTCATTACTCTCCACCTTGGTTTTTTTGTTGATTTATTTGATTTGAGACACAGTCTCACTATGTACTCCTGGCTGGCCTGGAACTTGCTACATAGTGAAAGTCTGCTTCTAACTCACAGCAATCCTCCTTCTTCAGTCTTCAGAATACAGATTGCTGGTATGCACCACCATGTTCAGCAGATGTGCTTATTAGAAGAAAAAGAAAAGAAAGGAAAATAGGAAAGTAAACCAAAAACTAGACAGAGTGTTTGGGGTGGGGGTTGGCTGGGATCTCCAGGCACCCCAGCCTGGCAGCAGGGGCTGTGTTCCCACACTCCTCAGGACCCTGCAGGACAGCTGATGGTTTCAGGCAGGAAGCTCTTACAGATAAGGTTGCAGCCTCCAGCAGATTCGCTGGGCTGTCTGACAGCCCAGGCACGGGTTCCCTCTGAGTTGGACTGCAGCTGGTCTCTGTAAATAAGCAGCCATGAGGCTCCTTGGAGCAGTATCTCTGCTAGCCGGGGACCGTCAGGACAGCACCTTCGCCTAGTGTGCATTCAGGTAGGAGATGCTGCCCCAGGACAGTAGGCCAGGATTGGACAGGTGTCTAGGCATGGACAGGAGGGCAAATTTCCAAACAGGGCTGGAGGGTAGATGCAGGCTTTGGAGTTTGGCGAGATGGGACTCAGTCTCAGATCCAAGCATCCTGGAGTTGGTCCATAAGTCAGACACTAGAGCTTTGGAGTTTGTTTAGCTCAGTAGTTAATGGAGGAATCTCTGAGAAGCCGAAAGAGGCAAATTCTGATCAATCAGTTGATACATGATGGAATTACAGGCACTTAGGTTAGTGTCCNGAGGTTTGAGTGAACACTTCTAACTCCAATGGGGGAGAAACGTACCCCAGACTCCTGCTGAGCAGCATTTATGGGGTGACAGCTGAGCAATCCCTGTTCAGAGATCTACAGCTCAAAGGCACACTCAGCAGTGGATCTTAGGTGGAGGGCAGTGTCAGGGAGGGAGGAATATTTCCCTCAGGGGAGCCATCTACCAGNGGGCATCCAGTCTCCCAACATTGGGAAGGGGAGCATCTGAAAAGGGCAGTTGCTTGTGCCCTGACATTCATGACTGGCTGTTGGGTCCGAGTGGCCCCAGGTGGCAGCTCCAAATTGAAATGGTTACATTTGTAGGCCACTGCATGGCATAATGGGGCTCATTTGGTGAGTAATCCTGCCTGGGAGAGCAGAGCTCCAAACCTCCACCTTAGTTTCATCTCCAATTTTGAGACATCTGTGCCGGAGGGGAGAGAGAACAGAGAGATCTCTCCTCACCATAATGTTGGTAAGATCCTCTCTGAAGCCTCGTAGTGGGGGTGGGAGTGTCACTTTAGGACAGAGGAGGCTTCCAAATGATGGTGCTGTTCCCAGCAGATCCGGGGCTCCACGGTAGGAGTTTAACGGATGTGTCAATGTGTGTGTTTGGCAGTACAATTCATATGTTTCCCCCTGACCTGCTCCCAGTTCATTCTTATGTGTTTCTTTTGTGAATTCCACATTTAATCTCTCCCCAGAAAGCTGTCTCTTTGATGGAAGTGGGGCCTTAGTCTTTGGGCCCTGGCTGAGAGATAAGGATGTTGTTTTTAAAAAGATTTCAGGATTGCTGCATAGTCTCCGTTTATAAAACCAAATTCCTTTCCTGAGCGGCAGCTGACCAGAACAAAGATTAGCTTCCTGGTGGGCATGGCACCTCCCCATGTGCCTACCACCTTCCCATGTGCCTACCACCTCCCCATGTGCCTACCACCTCCCCATATGCCCATTCGCCCTGTTCTGGAGCAGGTCTGGGGCAGGAATCAACTGGAGGACAGGGCCCTACCACATCCACTAGCTCAGATGAAAACTCACAGTGAAGACACACAGGCAGGAGAGTCAGTGAGAGAGTAGATGATGGATGAGAAGCCAGCTCTGGAACATTCTGCTCCTCTCCTTGCCTGCTGTGGCCTGAACTTTTGTAAAGCTACACTTATGACTTTCACAGGAGAGAAAGTGATGATTGTCCTGCTGGACACCTGCTGTCTCTGGAGGAGCATTTTTGTTGTTGTGGTTTTTTTTTTTTTTTTTTTTTTTTTCTGAGACAGGCTCTTTCTGTGTTGTCCTGGCTGTCCTGAAACTTGCTCTGTAGACCAGGCTGGCCTTCAAACTCACAGAGTCTGCCTGCTTCTGCCTCCTGTGCCACCACCACTCAGCAATATTTGTTTCTGTGGAATACATTACTGTGCCATCTTGGGAGCACCAAGAAAACCAGAAATACCTGAACAGTTTTTAATCCAGCAAACTGGGTGTAGCAAAGATTATTTGCTTCCCCCCCTTTAAAAGATATTATTATTATTTTGAGTTTTTGGAATAGGGTCTCATTATGTAGCCTTGACTGGTCTCAAACTCACAGGAATCCTCTCTGCCTTCCATGTACTTGGATTAAAACCATGGGCCTCCATATCCAGTCTTTTAAATCATTTAAATTTATGTATATGTGTCTGTGTCTGTCTGCGTGAGTGTGTGCAGGTGCCAGNGGAGACCAGAGGCATCAGATCTCTCTAGAGCTGGAGNTATAGGCAGTTATGAGCACACATGTGCTGGGGAACAAACTCAGGTCCTCTGCAAGAGCAGTATGTGTTCTTAACCATTGAGCCATCTCTTTAATGCTCTCTACAACTCCCCTTTTTTTGTTTGATGAAATGGAATCTTGCTATGTAGCCTTGGCTAGGTGCTGGGCCTGGAACTCTCTGTTGGAGCCCAGGATGGCCTTGAACCCATGAACTTCATCATTCTGCCTCCCCAAGTACTGNGATGACAGGTATGCATCACCATACATGGCCTAGTATTACCTTTGTAGCGACACAGAAGAATGAACCAAACATTTGCTGCTTTGGTAACAGCTGAGTGCTGTAGAGTTAAGAGCACTGTGGGGGAGTATGCTCACCCACAGGTTTTGCAGTCCCCCGTTTCTTAAATTGCTGGAAATTTCAGGAAAATGACAGCAGAGCAATAATCCAAGTGGGACAAGAGTTCTGTGTAAGCTTAGCATCACAATTCTCATACATTTATGAACACATCCCTGCCTAAGTAACTCTCAAAAATGAGAAGCTGGAAGTCTGAACAATTCCCTCAGCATGCAAATCCCTGCTGAAGCCGAGAAGTGGATACCCCAGGCTTCACTGGAGAGTGCTTAGCTTTGCTGATTCCTGTCCATGGTGATTTTCCTCGTGTGTGTGTGTGTGTGTGTGTGTGTGTGTGTGTGTGTGTGTGCATGTGTATGTATGTGTGTGTGTGTATGCATGTGTATGTGTGTGTGTGTTTGTGTGTGTGTGTATGTATGAATGTGTGTATTTGTGTGTGTGTGTTCTCACCCCCCTACAAGCCCAGTCACGTGTTCCCTCCTCTGCTCCCATTCCTGATTTTTGTAGTATTTCTTGACTTGTTTTTCTTCTTAATAAAAGCAGAAACTCGGTAGGACAGTGGTGCTGTCTCAGCCCACCATTTCACCTAAGCCCTTCTGCATGTTGTCAAGTTCTCTGTGCTGTTGTCTCCTCACAGTTTTTGAGCATTCAACTATTTCAGGAGTGTGCATCTCATTAATTAACTTCCTGCTGCCACAGCTTTCCCTCTTTCCCACCACCCTGCAAGCATGGATGTACTCGCAGAGGGCTGGCAACCTTGTCAATTGCCAACAGCTCAGAGCCCAGTGACCCAGAGTGTGAGAGGGTGGGGAGTGGGAGCTGGGCCGCAAACCCTGACTTCCTAAGGACCGACCAGTGTTGAGGTCAGCCGAGTCCATGATCTGCAAGCTCAAGACTTTGTCTTTGTCTTCCTCCCCTGAGTCCTCAGATGATGGAGTTGGCTTTCCATTTTATACCTCTGGACTTTCAGCAAGGTCCCAAAGGTCAAGGGCAGTGAGTGCAATCCTCTTGTTTTATACCCTAAATGCTATACCCTTCAATCCTGTGCCACACCATCTTTAAGCCTCACCTCTGCTTATATTATACTCTTCAATCTTTGTGCTCCCTCATCCTTAAGCCTTATCTTCGCTTAGGTAGGAAGTCAACATCTAGTGTCACCAACCCTTTCTTCCATTGTCTCTTGTGGGCACTTAAGCTGAAAGAGGAGTCTCAAGTGCCTTCCCTTCACACAGCGGGGACAGTAGATTCTGATCACCAGATGCAGCTTTCTATTGTCTGACATGATAGCAGCGGTATGTCTGGACATCTTGACTTCTCCACACATTTNGGGGAAAATCCTTCCCTGGAAGCAAATATAGCAGGGGCTTGGTATTCCTAAAGTGAGTGTCAGCACAGCCAGACAGTGGGTCTCTGCAGACTATAAAGGCTCCTGGGACATGGTCTGTGCCCCCACTCCCTGGGCTTCTCCGTGGAGAGACACAATAGGATGATCTCACTGGCTGGGTATGTGGGTCCCTCTGCCAGCTAGATGGCTGGAGTCAGGGAGGGATGCAAAGTGTCTTGATCTTTGAGTTGGGCAAGTTAAACCATTGCTCCATCCACCTAGGTTCAAAGGCTTCTTTGACTGGAAAGTCAAATCTAGCTCTCCCCCCTTCCCCCATACCTGCTCTCAGTAACCCCAGCACTGTTCTCTAGGGTCTATAGCTGGCCATTCCCTCGAATTTCCATAGACTCCATTGAAAACCAATCAGCCTTGCTTCCGCAATACATCCCAACTACAGCTTTCTTCTCCGCCTGTGCCACGATGTCCCCACAACTTCTTGCTACTGCACACTGCGATGTCCTCTGTCTGGCTTCCTCATTTCCTGTCTTTCTGTTGCTGTTGTTTTATTTTTTGAGACAGGGTCTCACTGTGTAGCTCTGGCTGTTCTGGAACTCTGTAGACCAGGCTGGCCTCGAGTTCACAGAGATCCGCCTGCCTCTGCCTCCTGAGTGCTGGGATTAAAGGTGTGCACCACCACCCCCTGGCCTCACTTCCATTCTCGTTCGAATAAATATGGTCTCCAAGAAGAGCCAAATGGCCCTTTTATAAAGCCATGCCCTGATCAAAAGCTTCTATCTTGTTTTGTGGGATCCCCCCAAAAGGTTTCACAGTAACACTAGACCTGAATCTTCACTCTGTTCAGGGCTTTTTCTCCTTTGTTCTCACCAGGCCAGGCAACTTCTCCCCAAGCTCCATTGAAGAGGCTACACCCCTTGTTGCTTCACCAGGGAGGCCATCCCTGCTGTCTCTAGATAGCAGCTGCATGACCAGGCCATCTTGCCCTGCCTCTCCTCCCTGGGGAAGATCACTCCTCTCTGCTGCTTCTGGTCTTATCTGTTCATCCTTTTGTCTCTTTTAAAAAAGATTTATTTATTTTCATGTGTGCACATGACTGCATGTGTGTATGCACACTAGGTGTGTACAGTGCCCACAGAAGCTAGAAGAGGGCATTGGGTCCCACTGGAACTGGGGTTACAGGTGGTTGTGCACCACCATGGGGGTCCTGAGAACTAAATCTGGATCCTCTGTAAGTGCAGCAAATACTCTTAACCACTGAACCATCTCTCCCATCCCTGATGGTCTCCTTTGTCTGAAAAAGAACTTTAGTTCTTTCTTCACCCAGCACCTGGAACTGTGCTTGGCAGAAGGTTGGCACCTGAAAATATTGCTGAGTAGTTGATTGACCCAGGGGATAGGTGTCAGGAAGCATCAGAGGCCTTCTGGGGTGAATAATTATATGGTTATTGCTATAATTGCTATTGTGTGGTTCTGATACTCCAAGGGGAACCCCCTACCCCAGCTTTTAGGTCCAGCTTTCTTGCTTGCTTTTTATACATTTTTCTCCCTTTCTTCTTGCCACTACTGTTGGCCTTTCTTATTTCTTCTCGACATTCTCTGCTTTCAAGCCATCTAGTATGGATCTGTTTGTACAGGGCTATCCCCTCTCAGACATACTCCAAGCTCTCTGCAGGAGGGTCATGTCTGGCATAGGGGCCTTTGTCCTCTTTGAGCCTGAAGTCTCTGCCATTAGGTTAAGTTGAACCTCCTAGGCAGGCCTTGTGCTCAGTCACTTGTTCTGAGGAAGGCTGGACAGAGCAAGTGACCTTCAGCAAAGGCTTAGGGAAAGAGTTCTGGGCATACATTGTGCCCTAGCTGCCTGGAAACTTCAGAGACTCTCAGTGGAGGTTGGTAATTGGTATGTAAGAGAGACAGTGAGAGAGGGGAGTGCATGCGTGTGGCCTGCNGTTCACAAAGCACTGTCTGTGTCAGATCCTGTCACTGTTTATGCCTTCCTTCTTCCAGGAGTCAGTGTCCTGCCTGCACTCATGATGACGAGGGACCTGGCTCTTGCAGGCATGCTGATTAGCCTGGCTTTCCTGTCACTGTTGCCATCTGGATGTCCTCAGCAGACCACAGAGGACGCCTGCTCTGTGCAGATTCTTGTCCCCGGCCTCAAAGGTAATGGCTCTTCTGCCGCTCTGGTCATGCCTCTGTGTGTCTCAGTCTCCTGCATGGCCTGGTACTTCAGCACAAACTCACAAAGAATGGCTCTGGTCCACGTGCATCCTGGGAAATCTGCCCATCTGTTGGGTTTGGGATTCCCTGACTATGAGACCAAGGTTGCATGACATTTAAACCTTTTCTAGCCAAGGAATTGCAGATTTCTCATTCGTGATGTATATGCAACACAGCCTTCTCCTCAGGAGCCTTGTCTGGCTCATTTGATCTTCTCCAGCATGAGCTGGAGGGCTGAGGTCAGCCAGCCTCTTTCCTGCTGTATGATGCTACAGTGTTTACATCCCATGGCCTGTAGGGATGAAGCCTGCTTGCAGACACATTTGCAAATAGAACAACAGTCTAGGGATGTCTGTGGCTTTTCTTCAACTGACAATAAGTATATCAAAGTAGTCCATGTTCTGCATGAAAATGATGGACACACACCTTCCTAGTTGGGTCAGATATTATCAAAGTGTGACCTAGATGAAAGCTCTGTGTTCACAGATTTAGATCTGACTTGAGAGGGCACACGAGGTAAATTATTTCTACGAGCGAANAGAAAGCAGCACTAGTGACAGTNGAAAATGAGATGGCAGCTGAAATGTCAACCTGTCCTGATAGAAAGATGGCTCGTCAGAACACCATGGGGCGTGGGGGCCTGTAGCTGGGATCTCTGTGGCTTGCTTATCATCACAGATAAGGAGTCCTTCCCACCCCACTGAGCTTTGATTAGTGCTGGGGAACATCTTTGATCTTGATGACCACTCAGGGTTGTACTCCAAGGTCTCTAGGAACAGCTAGATTTAGAGTNAAGCTTCTAGGGAAGATCTCCATCAACTTGGGTATGGCCCTTTAGAGGCAGAGGTCAAAAATGTTTTTGAGACAAAGGGTCTCACTATGAAATGCTGNCTCTCTAGNAACTCCCTATGTAGAATTAAACTCACAGGACTCTGCCTGCTTCTGCCTCCTGAGTGCTAAGATCAAAGGCGTGTGCCACCACATCTGGCAAAAACAACTTTTTATAACAAAGTAGTTTCAGGACATAATGTAACCATCGACAGAGTTGAGGAACTGCATTGGA
>LZPO01087233.1:212469-222516 GCA_001675575.1 Neotoma lepida | reverse complement strand
GAGAGAGAGGGGAGAGGGGAGAGGGAAGCCTGAACCGCCCAAGCAGGTACCTCACTGTCTTGTTAAGCAGTAAATGTTACAGCATGGCTCATCGTTCCTGACTGGANCCATGTGGGGTGAGGTTCAGAGGCTATGTCACAGGCCACTGGGGTTCGGTTCCAAGTATTCGGAGTCTCATTGTTAATGGGGATTTTCTAATTCTCTGTTTTGAGGCATGGTCTCATGTATCACAGGCTGGCCTTGAACTTGCTCTGCAGCCGAGGATGACTTTGAAATCATCCTCCCCATTCAGCCTCCTGAGTGCTGGGGTGACAGGTGAGCACCAGCACACCCCATGTACTGGCTGTTTTTTCTGTTGTGGTGATAGGATACCCTGACCAAAGCAACTCCAGGAAGGGTTTGACTCACGGTTTGAGATTAAGTCTGTCATCTCTCACATTGGCAGAACTTGAAGTCACCTTTTAGGTAACCCACCACTACATTAATAGCCTGATCTCATGTAAATAAAATCTACCGGGGNCCCCAGGTGCAGCACCTNTGGCTTGTGAGGTGAATCTGTTAGTGACTGGCATCCTCAAAGGATGCTGTGATGGGTGCTCAGTGCGTGCCACAGTGGAGCAGCCCCCTGTAACCATTTCTTTTTATACTTGACACTCCTGCAGCATGTGGGCAACGGGGACAGATCTGCACAGTTTTGTGTCTCTGAGGCTCATCCTGACACTGGTAGTCTGAGACTTCTTCATCCACTGTTTGAAATAGATCTTGAGATATAATATCTTCAAATATCTTTGAAGTCCCTGGGTGATCTCAGCCCTGGCTGAGCTCCTGGTCTATGTACTTCACTCACCCCCAGGTGAGTGAACTGCCCTTCCTGAATCCAGGGAGGTCTGTAAGTAGAGACACCCAAGTTCCCATGCTGGGCTGCAGGCTCTATGGANTGTGATGGCCCTTGGCAGGCTGTAAACCACTACCACCACATCCCACCCCATCCAGACTCCGGAAGGCCCCAAGGTTGGCTTGTATTAACAGGCCTAGGTGCTGCTGCAGCAGTTTGTGTTTCTCAGTGCAGTGGGATGCCCACCCTGGGTCTGGACAGCCCAGCCTCCAACAGATGTAAAGGGTGCCCACCTGGGACTCCTCTGGAGGAAGTGGCTGACTTGCAGAGTAAGCAGCACCCTGCCAGGAAGAAAGGAGTGTCTGCTGGTGAATTGTCTTTACTGAAACAAAGCCAGGCAGAACAGAGCCAGCAGAATTGCCTGCTGTCATCTGCTGTTTATTGAGACAAGAACAACATCTACATTTCTGGGTTGTGTGCTGTGTGGCAGGCTCAGGGTGGCTCTGCTGATGTGACCTGATATGTGTGCATTGTCCCAGATTTTTCTGTCTGGTCTCCAGACTTAAGCTGTGACAGGAGTGGATGGCTGCCTGCCTTGTTCCCTGCCATAGAATCTGGGGCCCCTCCTGGCACCGGCAGCGGAGGGCAGCTGCACCAGCACTGGGCTGTCATGAGCTGTAATGCGCACACCATCCTTCATAAAAATCGCTGAGGAGGCTGAATTGCAAGTGCCCCTTTTGCCCCATCTCCACTTCAAAGGGCTCTGATATCTTCATTAAAATTAATATGAATCACGCACCTGCTGCGAGCTGCCCACCCGCTCCACTCCTCCTGCGTGTCTGGAGAACAAATGGGAACCACCCCACTTCTCGTTAGAGTAATGGGCTGTAAGGACGGCGGGTCACAATGGCTCCCAGCATTTGGAGTGCCTCAGTCAAGCTTCTCCACTTAAAGGCACAGGGTCTCAAAGTGTCTCCGCACAACTGAGCCTGTGTGCGCATTGCATAAAGCCCATTGTCCTGCTTTAGCCTTGCAACCACACCGCCACCGCCACCGCTCTCTTCGTGGAGCTAAAACAAGTCTGTGACCAAAAAAGGGAGGGTGAGCAGACAGTCTTGATGTCTCAGTGGTTTTCATCCTTTCTTCCTCCTAACACATCCGGACAATAGGATGTTCCTATCAGCAGCCGCCAATCCTGTGTGCAGCTATTACGGTAGAGGGCCAGATAGCAAGAGGTCCCCCCTGATGCTTTGAGTAAACTGGGCTCTAAACCAACTCTGTGCTAATTAACTTTACCACCCTGGGTTGTGTGAAGATCAATTCTGTGCTTATACACGTGTGCTCGCACACATATATAGCATATATGCTCACACACATGCATTTGTATTGTGTGTACATGTATATGCTTATATGTAGATATGCATGCACACACAAAAATGGGTGTAAATTACTATTTGGATGCTTGTATATAAGTATGCACATCTAGAGTATCATGTGTTTTTGTGTCCACGTATGTGCACATGTGTGTAAGTGTACAAATACTCTGTGTATGTGTTTGCATTCACATGTATATTTGTGTGCCTATATGGTATATGGCATACAAGTATCTTTGTATGCATGTAGATGCATGTGAATGAATTCACGTGTCTGTATTTTATATATGTGCACACATATATTTGCACATATGTGAATATAGGTTTGTAATTGTATATATGTATATAGGCATAATCACATGTATGTATGATTGTGAAGCACCTAGTTGTATTTGTACATTCACACTTATGTGTGGTGCATATGTGTGCACTGTGTATGCAGATGTGGATGTGTGTGTTCTAGTTAGATTTGTTTCCCTAGGTGTGATAACACATTTTGACCAACAGTAACTTAGAAAGGAAGGTTTATTTCAGCATCCATGTTACAGTCTGTCGTTGAGGAAGTCAGAGCAGGAGCCTGGAGGCAGGGACCATGGAGGTATTCTGTGTGCTGGCTCGTTCACAGGCTCAGCTTAACCGGCTTCCTCATAGCCCAGGAGTGAAGTAGGACGGTGTGTACATGTCCGTGTGTCTATAGTATATGCATACTATGTGTATATATATATTCCTGTGTATGTGCACATGTGTCTAATAGGCATTTGTGTATGCTATGTGTATATATGTTTGTGTTGCTCAGCTCCAGACCTGACCCTGGCAGATGTTCTGGGTCAGGGCAGGACTAGGGTAGCGCCAGAGCTGTTAATGGGGAGGCAATGGCTCCGTCTGGCTAGCCCAGCCTGTCCCCACAAAGGTCTTCTTGTGAGTGTGCCCAGTCTTCTTATGCTTGAGGTGCTATGGACTGGTGCCTAGTGGTCAGGCTGAAGGTTTGGGGCAGAAGGGATGGGGTGGTTGACAGGAGAGGTAGAGCTGTCTATCTGCCACCCTGACTCCCACTGGCCAATGGTCCTCACTCACAGCAGTCACAGCAGGACCCCAGGAGGCCATTGCTTGCCTTCCTTTAGGCCTGAAAGACCATGAGCCTGCATAAGATCTTCAGCCCTGGTTCCTAGACATGTAGCCCTCCAGTTCTTCCTAAGCCAGCGAGGAGTGGGCATGGGCCACTCTGTGGGTGGGTGCCAGTGCAGAGGCAGAGTCTCAGGTAAGGCCGCTGTCCTACAGATGAGGCACTGGGTTTGGAGCCGTGATGTAGAGTCAGGTGACATTAGTCTTGGTGGCATCTAGTCACTTGGTACCTGTCTATGCTCTGTGCATGGCACTCTGGCTTGCTGATACAGTGACCTGGGGTTCTGGGGACATTTAGGACATTATTTGCAGGAGAGGAAACAGAGGTTTGAAGATGATTGATTACAACTTGTCCAAGGCTGATGAATGTGAAGCTGGATGTGGTGGCTCACGTCTTTAATCTCAGCACTTGGGAGGTAGAGGCAGATAAATCCCTGTGAATTCAAGGCCAGCCTGGTCTACGTATTGAGTTCTAAGCCAGCCAGAACTCTTGTGAATGGAGACCTGGGATTTGGGTTTGGGTCTGTCTGAGTGTAGTCTATGCTTGGAATCACTGGACAACTGTGTTTNCTGTATGGCCTGTGGAAGTCNCCTCCCTTCTGGGCCTTGCTTCTCTGTGGGTACAGAAGATGGCTGGGTCAGTCAGCTGAGCCACCAACTAGGATTTGATTTGTTTCTTTGAGCTCTGGAGGCTGGAAGTCCAAGATGCAGGTTGGGCCGGGATGTTTCTCCATGGCTTGCAGACGGCTGCCCTTTTCCTGTATCCTCAGGTGTCCTGTACTCTGTGCACACTGTGGAGCAGCTACCCACCTCCCCCACAGTTCCCCAGAGTGTTCTTGAGTGAGAGTGGCAGGAAATATTAGATAGAAGGATTTAGAACGTAGAGATAAAGAGAAAATACAGGATAGCCTCGAGAGCTCCTGGAACCTATTCCAACGGGCCCTGACTGTCTCTGCCTTAGGGTATTTATAGGAATGCCAAGGGGTGGAGCAAAAGACCTCCCCCCCAGCACGGCCAAGTGCAGACCATCTGAGACACCTGCACTCAGGCCCGTGGTCCAATCATCCTCTCTATGCAGACCTTCTGGGTAAAGCCACTAGGAACCTGAAAATGGGCTCCCACAGCATATCTGGTGTCTTCTCTTATAAGGCCACCAGCACTGTTGGATCAGGAACCAACATATGACCTATGACCTCAGTGAGCATTCATAGCTCATTTGAGCACAGATTTATTTAGATGGACTGTTCAGCTCATCAAAAGATAGAAATGACAGGCTGGGGATGTGGCTCAGTAAAGTGCTTGCCATGCAAGTATGAAGACCCGAATTCAATCCCCCAGAACCTGTGTGAGAAAGTCAGGTACAGTGGCATATATGTGCAACCCCTGCACTGAGGAGGCAGAGCCAGCCTANCCAAATTGGCAGATTTCAGATCAGTGTAAGAGCTTGTTTTAATAAGAAGACCTTTGGCCTTCACATGCGTGCACACAAATGAACACGTATGTATACACACATCATGGCAATGAGAATGATGTGATGTTGAGTTCAGTAGAGTCACATGAATGTACTATCCTGACTCAACATACCAGAAGTGTCTGTGTTTGTCCCTTATGATGGAGAAGAGAGCAGGCCTACCCCTCACTGCAGGCTTTCCCTTGCTCTTGCTGCCTTCAAAAATTAGGTGATAGTGGAATCTCAGGCAGATTGAAAGAAGCAGGGACCAAGCCAGTCCTAGCTGGCTTTGGTGCCCATCAATCACCTGGGACTGTGTTAAAGTGCAGGTGCACATCCACCTGGCCCCTGGGGCTGTCCGTGTGGCTTGTCACATTTCCAGACTCTCGAGTGCCTCTGCCTGTGATGATGAATGACTGTTGCTGGGGACACGTGTGTCCCACCTGCTATGTGCCAGGTGCAATTCTGGGTGGTGTGCCTGTTTCTCCAGCATTCAACTAGGGGCACATTGCCAGCCCTGTTTCCTAGGTGCAGACCCAGCACTGGGGCCACTGAGCCAAGCTCTGAGCCTGTTTTGCNGACAAGGATGCCAGGCTGCTCTGTTTGAGGTGGCACAGAGCCACACCGAGCAAGGCCGTCAGGCAGTGGGGAGGAAGAGGAGAAGACAGACAGCTTGATTATAGGTATTTTCTTTCAAAAGCTTTTACTACAGGATTTCAGCTTCTTCTTGTTATTTTAAAAATATATTATTTTCTGTGTATGAGTATTTTGCCTGCATATATATTTATATTCAATGTTTCACCTGTGTGTCTGGTTCCAGAAGAAGGCATCAGATTCCTTGGGATGGGAATTGTAGATGGTTGTGAGCCGCCATGTGGGTGCTAGGAACTGAACCCTGGTCCTCTGAAAGAGCAACCAGGGCTCTTAACCATTGAGTTGTCTCTTTAGCCCCTTATCTTATTTATTTTTTGAGACAGGGTTTCATTCTAGCTCATTCTATAGCTCTGGTTGGCTTGAAACTCACTACGTAGACCACGCTGGCCTTGAA
Organism: Neotoma lepida; assembly: GCA_001675575.1. Taxonomy (NCBI): domain Eukaryota; kingdom Metazoa; phylum Chordata; class Mammalia; order Rodentia; family Cricetidae; genus Neotoma; species Neotoma lepida. The sequence continues at coordinate 216,688 of LZPO01087233.1, read as the reverse complement.
TTCACAGCAATTTACCTGCCTCTGCCTCCCAAGTGCTGAGATTATAATATGAGTCACCACATCCAGTTTATATTTTTACTTTTTTGAGTTAGGGTCTCATGTAGCCCAGGTTGGCCCTGAAATTACAATATAGTCAAGGATGACCATAAACTTCTGATCTTCTGACATGTATCTCCTGAGTGCTAGGATTACAAACATGTAGTCCCATGCCCAGTTGCATGCTGGGGATTGAATTTGGAGCTCTGTGCATGCTACCAAGCACTCTCCCAACTAAGCTATACCCCAGGCTCAGATTCCAGGTCTACAGAGGTGAAAACAAAGCCTCAGAGAAAGTGGTGGTTTGAATAGCTATGGCCCCCATAGACTCATGAGTTTGAATGCTTTGCCCATAGGGAGTGGCACTATTAGGAGGTGTGGCCTTGTTGGAGGAAGTGCGTCACTGTGGAGGTGGGTTTTGAAGTGATACAGGCTCAAGCTAGGCCTGGTACAGAGTCTTCACTTCTGCGGCCTGTGGATCCAGATGTAGAACTCTCAGCTCCTTCTCCAGCACCGTGTCTGCCTGCATGCCACCATGCTTCCTGCCATGATGATAATGGATTAAACCTCTGAACTGTAAGCCAGCCTCAATTAAATGTTTTCCTTTATAAGAGTGGCCGTAGTCATGGTGTCTCTTCACAGCAATAAAAACCCTGAGACAGAGAGATTAATAAACGTACCCAGGGTTGCTGATTAACCCAGTTTACTCAGCTCCATAAGGGTAGAGAGGATGCACAGATTCAGGGCTGCCTCAGTCCTTGTGGGGTTCCTTCTCCTGTCTCCCCAAATCTTGGCAAATTTTAAACCAGTGGCATCAATGTTCTGTGGGAACTTGATAGCACTGTCCAGCACTCAGGGACCCAAGAGGCCCCCCCCAAAGGCTGCAAGCTGCTGCCTGCGCAGGCCAGCTGGCAGTGTTTGCTTTCTGGAGCTCAAGACTCAGATTTTGCCTCCCCTGTGTCCTTCACATCCTCTGCGCTGAGTTGCTGCTGTCTCCACTGTGTCTTGTTTTCCACACTTGCTCTTGGTTCCCGTGTACCCCAATGGCAGGGCTTGGCACCCATGCTTCTCCAAGGACAGGAGCTGAGTGTGGTGCCAGCTGGTACCAAGAGCCAAGTGTCAGCAACAGCTTTGAATTCCTGCTCCTGTTGGGCTGTGAGAGTTAGGGATGGGTTGAAGCCAAGTGTTCTCAGATCAGCCTCAGGTTGTGGATGAATTATGAGTAGCCGGACTCATGCCGGACTCTCACTTGCATGCCCTCAGCCGGTGGACTGAATTGGACAATGGAGTGCTAATTGATTGTTCTGTTGAGGTGGGAATTTTNCAGGAAAGAAGAATCACCCTGAGGCATTTGTGTTGCAAATGTTTTTCCCCCAGCGACTTTTGAGCCTCTTTATCCTGTCTGCCTGTCCCCTCAGGGGCCTGATCTTCTACCTGATGTGCTTGGAATGTTGAGAAGGCAGAGCTGTGGTGTGACTTTTCCTCGACCATAGCCTTCAACCAGTTAGACATTTCTCAAAGGGAAGCAGCTGCATAGTGGACAGGAGACATCCAGATCCCTTCCCATCTTTCCCTCCACAGCGCCCAGCAGACTACACACACACTCAGGAACCTCAATCCCACCTGCTGTGTGGTAGCAGGCAACCAATCTCCCAAGATTTTGGGCATTTAGTGGGAGCTGGCCTTTCCAGGGTAAGATCTTTGGTTTTTATTTTCTAGGACCCAGCTACCTAGCCTCTGTTCATATGGGAATGTGGTAAGCCTGGGTATCAGAATGACCCATCTGTCCATTCTTTATACATGAGAGCAGTGCAGTGGGGTAGGTGTACCCAGCTGTCAGATGGACAAGCTAAACCTTATGTCCCCCAAACATGCGATGTGAACTTGGGCTCGGCAGGCATGCTCACCGGCTGGCATGAGGGGAACAGTGGGCTTGGACTCCTGTATGTGGGGAGCTGCTGTGCTTTCACCTTCATTGTGGGGCTTCAGTGGGTCGTTTTGACGTGTCCAATCTGCAGCATCTGGGCTGCATGAAGCCAAAGACAGTTTCAAGTACAGCTCAACACAAAATTACAAACTTACTTAAACCGAGAGATATTTTTGTGATTTCTTTAAAAACTCAGTTGCATGGCCTAGCATGAACTATGCAGATGTCAGGGGATGTTATGATTTCAAAAGATTGGAGAGGATTGCTAAGGTCTCTCTTTCCTTCCCTGTTCCTTAACTCATTGGTCAAGACACTCATTGGTCTCAGCCCTTCTCCCTCTGAACAACCTCCCCCAACNAGTGGGTCTTCATGGAGTTGTTGCCTAGCCTGCTTCCCACCTTTTCTGGCTCACTGTAATCCCTCTAGATTCCTTCTTTACCAATATCAAGNCCTACTCCATCCCCATCTTACATCCACTGCCCATCTTCCTGTTTGTCTCCGGGATATTGGAGCCTAGTGCCCTCTTTAGTTTTTAGGATGGCCTACTCTGCATAAGGGTATCTGGGCCACAAGCCTTGACCTCACCTTATATGCCATCAGGCCCTTGACCTCACCTTATATGCCATCACTGAGTTGTTGTTAACTCCAGACACCTGCCCATTGGGAGGCTTCTTTTCATTCTCCTAGATGCTGTCTGGCTAGCCACCAGCTGGCCTCTGTGCCTGCCTTGCCCATTTTTTCTCAAGTGTGGCCGGGTTTCCCAAGCAGGAATCTGATCTCCCCCTCTCTTCTACCTGACTCTCTGGTGGCTCCCACTGCTCCAAGGATGCACTGTGCCCTCTCAAATGTGCCCCCTCAGCCTCCAGATGGGTCAGGGCCCCTTACTCGGGCCACTTCAGTGCCTCCTTTCTCTCCTGCAATTGCACCTCTTCCCTGTTTTCCATTCCAGATTGTCCTCTGTGTCCTCAGCTTACACTGTATCCTGCTGGACCACTGACTTGCTTTGCCCTTTCACCTGCACTGACTTCACCCATCTCTGTCTTCCCTGATAGCAGGACAGTAGAAGGACTTTCAGGCTCTTGACCTGGTTCTCCTGGGCTTTCAGAGTCCAACCTGGTCAAGTCANTTAATCCTAGAACTAACTATGTGCAGCTAACCAGCTTCAGACACAGTAAAGGAGACTGTGTATGTATGAATGAGCTTCGTAAGCAAGTACTTTGTTCTCATGCTCTTTCCGTGGATGGTGTGTGTTCTGATCAGCCAGTGCTCTGTCCTTTGGACTGCATCTGCTCTGCATCAAGGGAGCATTCCAGCCAGTCCCGCACTGGGAGGGCCTTTGGGAAGTGCCGTGCTGTGAGGTGCTTCATCAGCACACAGTGGAGTCCCCCCTCCTGCCTGTCTATCTACACTGAGCTTCCATTTGTCCTCTGTAATCCTAGGGGCAATAGAAGATCAAAAGGTCATGACATCTTGACCACACGTGAGCCTGTCCATGGTGAAGTTGGTACCCAGGGCTTCTCTGTATGCTTGCTTGCCATTTGTGCTTTGGTGTCTCATCAGTGGGGATCCCAAAAGATTACCAGGGGCATCGCCAAGGGGGTAAGGACACTCAGGGAAGGACATGGCATTGAGAAATGTCTTCTGCCTTGACTTGTTATGGATCTGGGAGAGGACAGCTGGTCACAGCTTTATTCTAGTGATCAGTGTTCTCTGGGGTAAGCAAGGCCACTCACTGCTCCCTCTTGCAATGGATGAGAGAGAGCAGAAGGGCTGGTGGCCTTATGCGACGAGACCAAATACTTGCTGGTAGGAAGCGCACAGTAGGCACTATGCTACGGACCTGCCATAAGGCATTTGAGAACATTCTGGGCTCTTCTCTCTGTGCCCCCTGTCTCCTGCAGAGCCACCTTCAAATGCAACCAGAGGGGGTGCCCAGGGCTTTGCTGTTCCCAAGAGCATCTAGNTCTGTCTGTATTCCAGAGTGATGCTTTTGGTTCTGGTGTGAGAACAAGCTTGGGAGACATCGTTGAGCTAAGATACAGGTCAGGGACCTGCCCTTCCTGACTCAGGCTCAGAGGAGAGTTGGCCTTGGCTGCATGACTCAGGAGTGCTGGCCTNTTCTCCTCCCTTCTGCTATCTGTGTGACTCACATCCTTTGTTAGAAACAAAACCAGTGGGCTACCTGTGAGGAGTCATCCTGTGACAGTCATGTGTGTGCCCTCGAAGAGCTGTTCTTTGTGCAGTCTCTTCCTGTGT
>LZPO01087233.1:201368-211872 GCA_001675575.1 Neotoma lepida | reverse complement strand
GAGGAGGGGGTGTGTCAGATCACCTGTGTATTATGTGATGGGGAGGAAGGGGTGTGTTAGATCACCTGTGTATTATGTGATGGGGAGGAAGGGGTGTGTTAGATCACCTGTGTATTATGTGATGGTGAGGAGGGGCCATGTCAGATCACCTGTGTATTATGTGGTGGTGAGGAGNGGGCATGTCAGATCACCTGTGTATTATGTGATGGCGAGGAGGGGGCATGTCAGATCACCTGTGAATCAATCAATTTTGGCCTTATTGTTTTCTACAGGAGACATGGGGGACAAAGGACAGAAAGGCACTGTGGGCCGCCATGGAAAAATTGGTCCCATTGGCGCAAAAGGTATTGGTGACACACTTCTTGCCCTATATTCCCCATAGGCTCGGAACAGCCGCTGCCTGTGCCACTTTGCCTGGAGCTCTTGTTTTCATGTGTCACTCTGCTAAACCCTGCTGCAGTATTCTCATACAGGGATACCAAAGGAGTTGTGTCTCTGTGAGCATCAGGGTGGGTGGAGTCACGCCAGCTTGCAGCACTTAACCAGCATTTAACTTCCTAGATGCAGGATCCAGAGCNTGTGCTTGAGCCAGAGCCCGAATCTTCAGCACACCTTCCTTATTAACAAGCGTGAAATGATGAAAGACTTGAGTGGTCAGGATGGGTTGTGTCTTCACCTCCACCCCCAGCTTCATATTCTAACAGATGTGTTCTGAGCACCTGGACCTGGGGTAGGAGGATGACACAGGGGTCATGTAGCTCTCTGTGTGATCTCACTGAAGTCTCCTGTGATCCTGTGTTGGTTGGCCATGGAGGAGACTGAGCTTGGGTGCCCAGTGGATGGTGAAGAGCTGTGCTGGCAATCAGAGGCAAGGGAGGAATTTGACCATGGTCTCCCCAGCTGTCTCCTGGGTTCTTATACTGGAGCAGGTTGACTCTNCCCGGAGATGTCTTGGTTCGAAGTCTGAGCTGTGACTTGGTTTGGGTGGTTTGTTCTGATGCACACTTTGGGTTTGGTGCAGCCCTGTGCTGTCCTTGCGGAGAGAGATCATTGACCAGGAGTGTTGGGAAGGTGGGCACTCTGCTCAGCTGTCTCTTCTCTGGGAAGAACTTGCTGTCAGACATCATCCCGATGGACAAGGAGTGCTAAGGGACATTCAGGCTACAAAACCTTCACAGGAACACAATGAAGTATCGATCTCATAAAAGCTGCCATTTCAACCGTGCCAGCTGCACAGTTCAGTGGCGCCAACACATCCACAATGTGATGCAACCATGCCCACTNTTTCCAAAAGCTTTTTATCGACCCACAGAGATGCTGCACCATTAAGCAGTAACTCCCTCCCCTTCCCAGCCCCTGACAACTCAGAGTCTGCTTTTTGCCTCTGTGAATTTGCCCATCCTATATACAATATTTGCCCTTTGTGGTGGTCCTTTAGTACAATGCTCTCAGAATTCATCATGTAGCAGGTGTCAAAAGTCCTTTATTTTAAGGCTGAATGANGCCTATTGCACAGATAAACCATGTTTTGTTTATCTAAGTATCATGAGAAATCCTTCCCTGAGGAAACATAAATGATGTCTACCTCTTCCTCCTAAGGTTCCAACAACAAACCAAAGTACTATCCCACCAAAGTTCAACCTGGAGAACAAATGGATTTATTGGGCTTNCATACGGAGCATGGGTGAGGGATTACTTGCAGAATTGTGGGGGACCCCAAAGTAGTGATATTGGAAAGTCACATTGCTGGCACCTCCCCTTCTATGGGAAGTTAACCTTCCCTTGCTCTGGTACATGCTCTGGTACCTCTGAGGCTCCAAGACGCAAAGGTCACATGCCATCAGGGCAGAACTGCATGTAAATGGCTGTCAGGAGTGGCTGGAATCTCAGGTAAGGGTTCAGTGACCCTCCACATTCCCCCTTTCTCTGATGGGACTTCGACAGCCCACAGTCATGATCTGATGGCATCTTGCAAGTAGGCACAACCGGAATGATGAAAAGAAGGGTGGATNCNTTGCTCCGAGGGCTGAGTTATTCACTNCAATCTCCCAGTCTGTGGGCACTCAGGCCATCTGTCCCCACTGGCTGCTGTGGCCAATGCTGTAATGAGCGAGGGGAAGACAGAAGGAATGCATATTCTTTTCTACACAGCATGTGTGCCGGGCAGCTCTCCAAGTCTCATGTGGAGACCAGGACCACCCTTATTTGGCTTTGATTATTTGATTGGCTTTGTCTCCAAGGCTGTCCTCTTGGGTCCTGGCCAGGCTGAGATTCTGGAGGTCTTCAAACACCTGACAGAACACAGAGGAATGAGCTGGGCAGGGGCCGTTTAAATGCTTCCCTCCTTCTGTGAAGAGATTGTGAATCTGCAGATGTGGAACCCACAGCCCTTCACGGAGATGGTTCTGTCCTCTGAGCAAGAGGGACAATGCATTAGGGATTCTAAAATGACTGATGTAGACACACACACACACACACACACACACACACACACACACACCATGGCTTGATCTCACAGAGGCTGAGCAGCCTCTGTTGCTGTCATTGTGTTCTATACTATATATATATAGTATATATATATATATATATACACACATACAATATATATATATATATTGTGTGTGTGTGTGTGTATTGGGGAGATTGAAGGCAAGGGGTTAGGAGGCTTGCCCTGCCTACCAGGAGGCTGGAAAGGGTCCTGGTGTCTGGGCCCTTCTTTGACACTACACTACCTGGAGCAGATTCAGAGGAACTTGGGTTACAGCTTGGGATTATCAGTGCTGTCTACACTTCTTGGATCAGGCTTTTCCTAAACTCAATCCATCTCCCATTTTATATTCATCTGGATTTTCCTGTTGAGCTGGCCTACTCTCACCTGCTCTTGGTGTTAAGCAATCTATACAATGTTGTCTGTAAAACATTCCCTGAAGGGCACTGCGCTCTCCTGAGCTGACTTTAAGTATGCCATTGGATGCTCCCCCAAAGCCCACAGAANGCAAATGGCCATGTTTAGAAACAGCCCGGAGAGCTGTCCAGAGAACATGGTGATAGGAAGTGATGGGGATTGAACCCAGAGCCTCATACATGCTGTACAGCTCTACTACTGAACTACTTCTCAGCTTCAATACATAAATGTTTAAATTGGCACATGTTAATTCGAGCGACATCTCCCCTTTGAATGGTAACTTTAATTTTTCTTTTCATCACCCAGGTGAAAAAGGAGATTCTGGTGACATTGGACCCCCTGGTCCCAGTGGAGAACCTGGTATGACAAATCATAAACCATGGGGCTGGAGTGATGGTCCAGAGGTTTAGAGCACTGGCTGCTCTTNCAGAAGACCTGGGTTCAATTCCTAGCATCCACATAGGAACCACATAGCAGCTCACAATTTGTAACTATAGTTCTAAGGGATCAGATACCCTCTTCTAGCCTCTGTCACTGTAGACACACATGGTGCACAGACGTACATATAGGCAAAACACCCATACAAAGTTAAATAATTGTAAGTAATAATAATAAATTAAAAAAAAAAAGAAAAAAGCTACATGTGGCTGCATGAAGCCCTGGGTTCCAAAACTGGGAATGGTGGTGTATACCTATAATCCTATCATCAGTCATCAGGTAAAGACAGGGGGATATGAAGTTCAAGTTCATCTTTGCCTACATAGCTGTGCTACATGGGATCCTATCTCAAAATAGACAAAACAACAAAAACAACATAGTTAATGAGGGTAAGGTGCCCATGCTACCCTTGTGTACAACCCTAGTGAAACTCATTGGGGCACACAAATGCACACACACACAGAGACATGGTGTTGGAAGGAGGAAGGAGATCTGTTGGAAGGAGGAAGGAGATCAGTTGGAAGGAGTAGAAGGGGACAAGAGAAGGTGACAGGATGAATATGATCAAGACACATTATGTCCATGTATGGAAATGTCACACTGAAGCCCATTATTGTGCATAATTAATACACACAAATGAAAACATTTAAGAATCACAAACTGAAACTGCAGTGGGCAAGAAAGCAGGGATCTCAAGTAGCTGATAGCTTCTTGTGAGGCTGGCCCTGCTGTGGGATAGTTCAGTCTCTGGTTTCTCTACCGTTTTAACCTTCTCAGGGTTGTAGTCTGTCTGCAAGGCATCACTCTGAGTGTGTAGAGGCTCAGGTATACCTGCCCTAGAGGTCAGGATGCTCATTTCCTGATCCTTTTCTCTGTGGCATATGCATTTGGTGTATGTGTATGTGTGTGTGTGTGCATGTGCATGTGTACATGTGTACCCTTCTTTTCCAAAACCAGTCCCCTGTATAAAACGCTGCCTCTTGCAGGTATTCCATGTGAGTGCAGCCAGCTGAGGAAGGCTATTGGGGAAATGGACAACCAGGTCACTCAACTGACCACTGAGCTGAAATTCATAAAAAATGGTACGTTGGACTGAGGCCTTCCCCTTCCCTCTTCCTCCCTCGCCCTCCCTCCCCGAAGCTGGACAGCATTGGCATCCATTTGCTGCTCAGCGCCCACCACTGCCGTGCCTGTGGCCGTGGTGTGGTGGAGTGCGTTGAGTTTGTTTATAGAAATGCAAGTGCTGGCCTTTCAGCACTGCCCTCCCCTGCAGCTGTTGCTGGTGTGCATGAGACTGACAGCAAGATCTACCTGCTGGTGAAGGAGGAGAAGCGGTATGCAGATGCCCAGCTGTCCTGCCAAGGCCGGGGAGGCACACTGAGCATGCCTAAGGACGAAGCAGCCAATGGCCTGATGGCTTCGTACCTGGCACAGGCCGGCCTAGCCCGTGTCTTCATAGGCATCAATGACCTGGAGAGAGAGGGCACCTTCGTGTACTCAGACCGGTCCCCCATGCAGACTTTCAACAAGTGGCGTAGTGGTGAACCCAATAANGCCTATGACGAGGAGGATTGTGTAGAGATGGTGGCCTCAGGGGGCTGGAACGATGTGGCCTGCCACATCACCATGTACTTCATGTGCGAGTTTGACAAGGAAAACTTGTGAATGCTGGCAGGCTGTAGCTCAGGGGAGACAGCCATCTGAACCCCATCTTTTAGATACTCAGTCTTCCAGACACCAGTGGCCACAAGCCACCCCTGAGCATCAGTCATCATGTCTGCCAGTTCCTTTCCATAAGGAAGTTCTGAGCCTCATTGACAGAAGGGCTGTTTGAACCATGGGGGGGGACCCTTGTTTCCCAGTGCTGTTCTGAATAGGCGAAGTTTTATCACCCGTGTCCAAGCTGAGATGCTCATTATGGAGTCACCACTCAGAAGGATGCAGTGAAGCTCTTGTCTTGGTCCAGCCACAAAGCATTGTAAATGTGGCAGCAGTCATGTGCAAACAGTGGCCGTTGGGGCAGGAGTTGCCACCCACTTTTTAAACTACACAAAAAGCACCATTCAGTGGTGACCAATGTTTCTATATGTTGCTCTAACACATAGGTTCCTTTCACTATTATCCTAGAACACTGCTGCCCTGCTTCAAACCCATACTCCAGGAACACAAATAAATCCTCTGAATTTCACTATGGGATGTGTGGTACTCTCTGTTCCAGTTTCTTCAGTGGCTGTGTTATCTATTGCTGTGGATTAAGCAAATCACCCTGAAATATAGTGACCTAGAATATTTATTAGCATGAGGTGTCTGAAGGCCAGGGATTCACANGAGGCTCAGCAAGTCTGTCAACAGTGAGAACCTGGTCACTCCCCATGGTTCCACTCCTCTGAGGCTTATATAGAACGGAGAGCCTGGGTTTCTCACGGCCTGGTGGGACGCAGACATTACCACAGTTCTTGTTAGTGGAAGGTCCCTTTAAGGCACAGCTCAGTGTGGCAGTAGCTTCATCAGAGAAGTCAGGGGAGAGGCCNGAGGGAGCCCCAGACACCAAAGCCACACCCTTCCTAACCTGGCCNTGGGGCCACAGTTCTCAGTGTTTGCTGTGTTCTGATTTTTAGATCTATCACCAGCTCCAGCCTACACATGGGACACTAGGGACTGGAGCTCGGGGGAGCTTGCAGTAACTACCCTCCTCACTTTCCCCTTTTTGTGTGTCAGAATTTTAGGTAAAAAGGAATTAACTCTTTACTTCCCAAAGAAAATATATCATCACGTGCAACCCCACTTGCATGGGATCAGNAAAAGAATGAGTTACGGTGACACAGCACCCTGGGATACTTGGTCCTTCTAGGGAGGTCCTGACTGTCCTATGCTCTGGATAATTTTCTTTTATTGGTGTGTGTAGGTAGGTGGGGGGAGCTTCCTGGAACCACACCCAGAGCCTTACACAGGCTTTGCCNTGGTCTTAGACTGCTCCATGAAGGATGTTTGCATAGTGAGCTATGAAATTGGTGTCTCCCATGTACCCCACTCTGGATTCAGCATCAGAAGAAAGATGGTGTGATGCTAGGAGCTGGTGTACAGTGTCCCAAAGGAGGTGTCTGCCTTGGGAGGCAAGGGTAGGTGTTTTTTATTCTAGTGGATCCAGGTCCCTAGACCTGTGTGTTATGTGCTGTGAGTGCTAGTGTCACATGCTTTACTAGAGTCCTGTAGGGATGGCATTGCTGTGAACAATGAAGTCCTTTGTCTCCAGGAGTCTTGTGGCTCCTGTCAGTACCCACGAACCTGGGCAGGCTGACATGGTGGCTTAGAAGGGGGTACCACAGACTCTCACAATTCTTGACGTAAGTTTTTTGAAACTTCCTTGGAAGCTTATTCAGGCACTATGATGTTGCACAGCACTATCCTCTGAGCAGAACAAACTACATCTTCATAAAGCTAGTGTCTGATTGCAAAACACAATCACAGCTAGGTTGGTCAATGGTTGACATGCCCTCATAGCANGAAGGGATGTGGAGAGTCATTGGCCTGAGCATCCAGCCACCGTGTCTGGCCGGCTGTATGTAATTCTGTCCTAACTACAGGTGGTCTTGGGGTCTCAGGGAGGAGCTAGATTATGTGGGCTGGGAAAGGACTAGGAGAAGGGGGCTCCATCATCCATGCTGGGCACACACCTTCCAGTATAGCTGTTTTAGAGGCACCTACACTCTTGCACAAAGGAGGTGTCTGCATCAGGCATGTGAGCCATGCTGGCATCTCCCTGATCTTCAGTAGCATCTGCTGCCCATGAAATGTCTCCCTTGTCCACCTATCCTGGAGGTGAGGGTGAGCCTGGGGGTCCTTCAGAGAGATAGAGTGTTGCCACCGAAGTGGGCAGAGAGTCACCAGGGAAGTCTGTTAGCCTGGTTCTCAGTGCCCTGTAGGCTGCTTGGAGAGTCCTCATCTACATAGTGGGATCTATGCTGCCCTCTCTTCCCTCCAACCCTTCCCTTCTTCAACATGGTCCCCTGTCTTCCACAGATGAACTTGTGCAAGCATCTGTGTGCTCACAGCAGCTGGCCCAGACACATCCCAAGCTAGGGTGAGCCTTTTACACATGGTGGGAACTTGAGTCACCTAAACTTGTTAGGCCTAGGATTCCTCATTCAAGGGCCTTGTGAGGACTCCGTGGGACAGTGCAGGTGGAGTACCTAACATGACTGAGTACTGAGTACTTACCACCAAGGACATGTGGAACACCCATTGAGAGGTAGTGGTTTTGAAAACCTAGTACAGTCTTGCCNAGNCATGGGTACTCAGCATTGTCTAGAACAGCAGTTCTCAACCTGTGAGTTGTGACCCTGTGGAGTCACATATCAGATATTCTGTATATCAGATATTTACATGGCTATTCATAACAGTAGCAAAATTATAGTTATGAAGTAGTAATGAAACAATTTTATGGTTGGGGATCAGCACAGCATGAGGAACTGTATTAAAGGGTCGCAGCATTAGGAAGGTTGAGAACCACTGGTCTAGGATGTGTTCCACCCCTAGCCCTGAATCTTTACCTCATTGGAACGGAGGGTGGACCAGAGCTCTGCCTCCCACCCCATGGGAGGTTAGAAGCACCAGACGCCTTGTGGTTTCCTCTGTTAAGCTTCATTTAGGCAAATCTGTGTTAATATAAAACATGGCGATGGCATTCTAGCCATTATTTGCACCTGGTTCCGGACATTTTCAATACGATGACTGTTCTGAGGCAAATCAGATCGGGTACAAACACTCGGGCGGGCGCAGAGCCAGACCTCTGTCCTGAATTCCCTTCTTGAGGCTCAGGAGGGAGCCTCGGTTCAGAGCCGGGGTGGGTGGGGGCGGGGCTGGCTGCACAGCAGGGCTGTGGCGGCTCAGGCGAGAGCTGAGATTCATTAGGTGCCGCAGTGAGGCGTGACCGAAAAGCTGGCGTGGGTGTCCTCTTTAGAGTCCTCTGCGGAGCACAGGCTGAGATGGATGAGCGGAGAGACAGCCTGGGGCCGTGGGTCAGGGGTGTCAATCCACGGTGCCACACTGCCACCCAGTGGGGAAGATCGTGGCAGCCAGAGTGAGGTTTGCTGGGGAAGTGCTCCAGTACTAGCAAGGATTCTCAGAGCGCTCTCGCTCTCTCTCTCTGCATGTGTGTAAGAGAGAGAGAGAATGCCAGGGAGAGAGCGAGGGAGAGAGAGGCAGAACAAAGAGAGTCAGAGCGGTAGGGGAGGAGAACTCTAGCCCAGGAGCGGAGGCCAAGGCCATGGTACCCTTCTTCAGAAAGCAGTTCCAGCCATACCCTGCTGTGGTTCCCCACCCTCAAGGGACCGTCCTAGTGTGTTTGCTCAAGCCTACTGTCCATATAAGCAGGACAGGTGCAAGGTTAGGAAAGCACTGGTTATAGNTGATTAGCTGTAGGTGGAGGGATGTGGCATGTCCTGATTCCAGGTGGTCAGCACCTTGAAGTACCAGTGAAAACTTCCACCCAGGCTGAAATCCTGGGAGAGATGGATGCATGGTATTTCTGCTCCGTCAGGCTCAGCTCTATCACTCGTGTTCATGGGTCAGCCATTCACCTGACTGTTCTAGCCTCTCCAGGCTTGGACCATCGCTCTCCTCTCTGCCTACAAGTCACACAGTGACTGATGATGGCTATTGGCTGAGAAGCCTGCCAGCAACTCCCTCCATTGTGTTCCCGCAGGAGAAAGTGGCGGGAGGAAGCTGAGTTGTGCACTGTCTTAGTTTGCTTCTCTGTAGCTGTAATAACGCCATGATCAAAACCAACTTGGGAAGGAAAGGGTTTGTTTGGTTTACATGTCAAAGTCCATCATGAAGGGAAGTGAGGGCTCAAGCAGGAACCTTGCTGTGGGATGGTCTTTCTGTACACTGTAAATATGTGTCACTCTCATGGTTGATAAATACAGCTGTTTTGGTCAATAACCAGGTAGAATAAGGTTAGGCGATACAATCTAACTGGAGATGAAGAAGGATGGCATTGGGGCAGATGCTAGCCAGCCACCCAAGGAGCAACATGCCAGCAGACTGGTAAGGCCNTGGCCATGTGGTAATACATAGATTAATAGAAATGGNTTAATTTAAATGTAAGAGCTAGTNAGTAATAAGCCTGAGTCATCAGCCAACATTTATAATTAATATTAAGCCTCTGAGTGATTATTTGGAAATGGCTGTGGCACCAGGNGGGACAGAAAAAAGCCTCCATTCACAGAATCTGGAGACAGGAACTGAAGCAGAGGCCATGGAGAGGTGCTGCTTTCTGGCTTGCTCCCCATAGCCTGCTCAGCTTGCCTTCTGACACAATCCATGACCACTTGCTCAGGGGTGGCACCATTCACAGTGTGCTGGCCCCTTCCACATCAATCAGGAATCAAGAAAATGCCCCCACAGACTTGCCTACAGGCCAATATGATGGAGGCAATCCCTCAATTGAGATCTCAGATAATTCTAGCTTGGGTCAAGTTGAAAACACAAACAATTAACTATGGAAGAGGTCATCAGGCTCAACCCAACTCACTTCAACAGACCTAATCAAAAGCTGGAGCTTCTCAAGTTGTAAGTAGAAAAGCCAGTTTGGTAAATTTACACAGAAAGGAATTTGCTGTTGGAAGTCACAGGAACAAGTTCCAGTTGTGAAGGGAGCAAAGCCTATGAATCACATTGCAGATGGGTTGTGTTTGGGGGGGGGGACTCTCTCTGTAACTGTGGCTGTATATGCTATTGTCAGGCTGCTGAGGCTGTTGCCATGGAAGCTGGCTGCCTGATGTGCCTGTACATCACTTCCTTCCCACACAGAGCCTGCAGGCAAATCTGTCTGTCTGGGTACCTGGGGTCAGGGTCATGTTTGATGTCTACATAGGTTGTGCATTGCACAAATGCCAAAAATGACAGCCTGCATGCATCTGTGCTCTGGAGACAAGGGGTCCGGGGAAAGCATGCTTTATGAAGTCTCTACTTTGGAAGGAAAATGCCTAGCGGATGGTGATATCTATACATCCAATAGCTATATATAGATGAGCTTTTATTGTGTAATATCACTCCCAAAGCTTTCCTTCCTTCCTTCCTTCCTTCCTTCCTTCCTTCCTTCCTTCCTTCCTTCCTTCCTTCCTTCCTTCCTTCCTCCCTCCCTCCCTCCCTCCCTTC
>LZPO01087233.1:172548-182895 GCA_001675575.1 Neotoma lepida | reverse complement strand
CCTCTCTCTCTCTCAAGACAAGTTTCTCTGTTTAGCCTTCACTCTCCTGGAACTAGCTCTGTAGACCAGGCTGGCCTTGAACTCACAGAGATCCACTTGCCTCTGTCTCCCAAATGCTGGGATTAAAGGCATGCAACACCACCGCCTGGTTCATACTTTTCTAATTCTGTGACTAAATACCTGGCAAGAAGCAATGAAAGGGAGAGAATGTTTTTGTCCATTATAGCAAGGAGGACATCAGGGCATACTGTCCATCACAGCAGGGTATCGAGGGCAGCAGGAGGCGAAGGAGGCTGGTCCCATTGCACTTACAGTCCGGGAACAGAAAGAGACGAATGTAGGTGTACACTGTTTCACTTGCACCCAATAGCCAACAGCGAGCTTTACTCAGGGAGAAAGTAGTTCATGCTTGTTTCACTGGTGTGCAATTTAGCAGTACTCTGCCTCACTCAGAAGTGGTCTGCCTTAGCACCAGGACAGCTTGGCTGCAGCACCATCTTCCTGGAGCCATCTTCCTGGAGCCATCTTCCTGGAGGGAGAATGGTGACCTCCAAAGCTCAAGGGTGAACCAGTGGTCATTGTTTCCTTCCTTCCTCCCTCCCTCCCTCCCTCCCTCCCTTCCTTTTTTTTTCACACGGGTTGTACATGTGTGTGCACATGTGTCTGTGTGCAGGAGTGTGTGCCCATGTGTATGCAGAGGCTAGAGAAGCAAATTGAATCCCTTCCTCTATCCTTCTCTACCTCATTTCCCTTGAGATAGGTCTCTTACTGAACCTGGAACTTGCCATTTTTTTCTTTTGCTAGGCTGATGGCCAGGGTCCCCAGCGATCCTCCTGTCTCCACCTGCTTCCAGTGCTGGGGTGACAGGTATATGTGCATGGCCAGGCCTGGCTTTTTTATGTGCTGGGATCTAAATGCAGGTCCTATGAGTGCACAGCAAGTGCTCTTAACCACCGAGCCATCTCCCCATTTTCTCTCTATTGATCTTTTTGTGAAAGAACCTCAAGGCTGAAAAAGGACAGACAGGTTTGGTGGGTAGGGAAGGGAGGGGTGGGTCTGAGAAGAGTTGGGGGAGGGAGGATGAATCTGATCAAAACATGCTTATTGTACAAAATTCTCAAAGAACTTTATATCTGTATCTGTAAGAGCTGCAAGCCTAAGAGAAGGAAGCTGATTTATTTGCATTCCAAGTGTGAGACATTCCCATTCCCATCCAGACTGTAAAAGGGATTCAGAATAAAAGGGTAAGAAGAAATGGTTCAGGAGAAGGCAGGCTTGTGTGAGACCCAAATGCTTTGAAAGCATTGCAAGGGGACTTCACTGTCTCTTCCCTGAGGCGATTTCACGTATTCTTTTTAATGCATCCCCTAATGTTTCTCTAGAGGAGGGAATAAAGTGTGTGTTTTTTTAATTTATGGTAATTTCATCTTGATTTCTTTTTTATTTTATTTTAATTTTTTATTCATCTATTTATTTTACATCCCGCTGCAGCCTCCCCCCTCCCAAGCCTTCTCCCATTCTCCCCTATTCCCCGCTTCCCCCCAGCCCCTCCTCTTCCATCTCCATCCAGGAAAGGGCAGGTCTCCCATGACCATCAATAAAACATGGCGTATCAAGTTGCAATAAGACTAAGCACCACACGGTGTATTAAGGCTGATGAATGCGACCCAGTATGAGGAGCAGGGGAGTAAAAGAGGAAAAGCCAGTAGAAGAGTTGGAGACAGCCTTTGTTCCCACTGTTGGGAGTCCCACAACAGGACAAGTTACACAACTGTAACATATATGCAGAGTGCCTAGGTCAGCCTCATGCATTGTTAGTTCAGTCTCTGTGAGTCCCTGTGAGCCCAGGTTAGTTGATTGTGTGAGCCTTCCTGTCTCCTTGACCCCTCTGGCTCCTACACTCCCTTCTCCTCCTCCATAGGATTCCCAAACTCTGCCTAATGTTTGGCTATGGGTCTCTGCATCTGCTTCCATCAGTCTCTGTTGACAATTGGGCCAGGCACCAATCTGGTGACAAGAGATGGCCAGTTCAGGCTACTTGTCTGCTATCACTAGGAGTCTAAGCTAAGTCTAAGTCTAAGTCCCATAGACTCCTAGGAGATTCCCCTGTGCCAGGCTTCCACCCAACCCTAAAATCCCGCCCCCACAATCTCCCTCAGCACTCTCCCCCTCTGTCCACTTCAACCTGATCACTCATGTTCCCATCCCCATCCCCCATCAGTACACTCTCAAAATCTCTATTTCCCTTTCCCAGGAAGATCGGGGCATCCCCCTCATGAACTCTCCTTGTTACCTAGTCTTCCTGGTTCTGTAGATTGCAGCATAGTTATCCTTTATTTTACAACTAATATCCACTTATGAGTGAATACATATGTTTGTCTTTCTTGGTCTGGGTTACCTCACCCAGGATGACTTTTTTCTAGTTCTATCTGTTTGCCTTCAAATTTCCTGGTGTCCTTATTTTTAACAGTTGAGTAATACTCCATTGTGTAAATGTACCACATTTTCTTTATTCGTTCCTCAGTTGAGGAACATCTAGGTTGTTTCCNGGTGCTGGCTATTACAAATAAAGCTGCTATGAAGACGGTTGAGCAAATGTCCTTGTGGTATGATTAAGCATCCTGTGGGTAGATGCCCAAGAGTGATATAGCTGGGTGGTAGGTTGATTGCTTTTTTCTTTTTGTCCAGGTTTTATTTGCGACAGATGACTTTTTCGGCCCTGCAGAAAACCTCATAAAGGTATGGTGCCAGGCATCCTGTATGGTGAATGATTGAGCCAGCTGACGCTCTGCAGCCATCTACACTGAAACCTATGGGCATGTCTGGGGCAGAAGCCACGTGGTGTGTACCTGTCTCTTATACACATCTAGATGTGTATAAGAGACAGGGTGTGTACTGGGCAAGAAGGCTCAGACCACTGGAAAGGCACCTAGTTCAGCACCAGCTTCCAGGGAACACACAGAGACAGGCAGAGCCAGGAGAAGAAGGGAGGGCCAGGTTGCCAAGGGGGAAAATCTGAGGTTGCTGAGTATGCCCCTTAACTAATGTGGATCCCATATCCTGGGCTTGGAAGAAAATAGATGCATCTTGAATTTCGGGGAACATCTGCTTAGTTACAATAGGTAGGGCATTCTTGGTTAAAAAGTGGGCCAGTGGGGCTGGGGAGATGACTCAGCATGTCAAGTACTTGCTTCACAGGCCTGAAGACCTGAGTTCAATCTCTGTAACCTTGGAACCAGAGAACCAATTCTCGAAAGCTATTTGCTGACCCCACACATATGCCATGGCTCACCTCTAACACACACACACACACACACACACACGAATGCACCTCCCCCACAAAGACAGCCCCTAAAGTAGATAAATACAGAGAACTGAGCATTGAAAACCCCGCTGTCTCATCATGATAGGCACGAGGGCTCTTAGGTATGGGGAGGGAAACCCAGGGGTACATGGTCAGTGGATGTGATGGCATGGCCCCTTCAGCCTTGGTCAGAGAGGTCCCTAGAGATTGCTGGTATGTCACAGCAGGACCTGACTGCACTCAGCACAAGTTGACTCATTTATCCCTGAAGGCACTGTCCGTGTATCAACTTACTTTTTACTCAGGAGAGAATGCAAATAAAATGAGGGCCAGAGATTTNGGGTCACAGGCAAGTAAATGCCAGAATTCTAGCATCTCATGATGTGCTCTCCTCTCCAAGAGTGTTCAGTGTTTAGCACCCTGACCTAACTCACTCAGATTTATGCTGTTTGCANACCAGGCAAACCGACACAGAAAATATTCATTCTGGTATTTGAAGTGGGAGAAAATCAGCCTAAATGGAAACCACCAGGGAGTTAGATCAGGCGTGTGGCTCTTCNAGACATACACTCTGTGAGAGTCCCTGAAAATGAGCNCGGCTCCATGCAGAGGCCATGTATGTGGTAGGAGCACACAGGGCCTGAAGAACACATGCCACACTAAGCCCAAGAGATGGGTTTGAGTGGAAGGGTGAGAGAATGGGGCCTTATTTCTTTGATTTTACCATTACAGTGTATCCATGTACATGCAAATAGTGCCCTCACATCAACACATGTGCAAATCTAGTCACATTAAAAAACATACTGTTTGTATTTTACATTTTTTTTTATCAGAAAATCTCCCTCATAGCCCAGGTCTGGAATTAATTATATATGGCCCAAGTTGGCTTCAAGTTTGTGGCGGTCCTCCTCCTGCCTCAGCCTCCTGAGTGCTGGTATTATAGGTGTGCACCATCGTGCCTGGTGATTTTTTTCTTATTTTTGAGATAGGGAGAGAGATAGGCTGGCAATACAGCTAAGGCCCCATTCACTCATCAGTTGCAGCCCGCTCCTTGCTCTCCCTTGGCAGAATGGACACTCCTGAGTGGTGGTTTCTGTCATTGATGTCAGAGCACCACACACNAGAGACTTATACACAGCAAACACGTGTTCCCACAGCTTGGAGGCCAGACATTCAACATCAAGGCTGGGAGAATCNCTTCATATGGCTGTTCCTCACTGTGTCCTTACAGGTNCAAGGCACGGAAAGGATGCTTAACTCTTCTTACAGGGCCCAGTCCCATTGTGAGGGATTCGGCCAGTCAGCTTCCCATTCTGTAGCGAGTACCAGGGAGGAATCAGCTTTTAAAGAGGGAAGCTTATTTTTGCCTCGTGGCTTCAGAGGTCTCATCCATGGTTCATTGGCCTATTGCTTTGGACCTGTGGCAGCACAGAACACCCGGGTGGNAGTGAGTAGTGGAGGACTGCTCACCTGATGGCAGCCAAGGGACAAGAGAGAAAGTGCCAGAACATTCTTAGCACTTCCACCAAAACCTCCAGAAGACCCCTTAGGCACCCCCTCTGATTCCACTGCCTCACAATGTGCAAAGCTAAGGATTAAGCTTTTGTTTAATTGATGCCTGGGCCTTTGGGAGTGTTTAACATCCAATCTATAACATGTTCTGCCCTTGTGACCAAATCACTCCCAAGTCCCCACATCCTCACACCATCTCATGGTTTGGGGGCTTCAACACAGGAATCTGGGGACATGAGCATTCAGTCTGTAACAGAAAAGTCTGGTGCATCTTATACTTTAAAGCACTTCTATCTATAATATATGACATGCTTTGTATTTTTTTTTTAAAGAAGGAGACTAGTTTTTTTTTAAATTTATTTATTATGTATACAGTGTTCTGTCTGCATGTACGCCTACAGGCCAGAAGAGGGCACCAGATCTCATTACAGATGGTTGTGAGCCACCATGTGGTTGCTGGGAATTGAACTCAGGACCTGTGGAAGAACAGTCAGTGCTCTTAACCTCTGAGCCATCTCTCCAGCCCTGCTTTGTATTTTTTAATGTTTACATGTCGTAAGTTCCTGACATTCTGGAACTAGACTCTTTTCAATGACTGAGCTTTCCCCGTGGTCCTTGCAGACTCAGGCCTTCCTCTTCACTTCTGATTGGCTGTCACTGTCTCTTTTTCCTGTCCATGCACATTTGGGTGGGTCACATTTAACTATGCATCCTTCATTGTAGAGCAGGCTCCGGGCTGTGAGGAAACCCCAGGGCCAGCCTAGGATCTTTATTCAAATACGTTAATTGTCACCCTTTCTATACAGTAAGTACTTTTTCCTCCTATCATCCTGGAGTGTGAGGACTTTGGAATATTTTAGATGATTAGATCAAGGATGGTCAATCTGTTAATAAAGTAAAATGTTCCCAGAATCTATACATCTCTAAGCAAACACTAGCACTTCTTATGTAGCCTGGCATGTCTCAGTGTCCATGGTGGTCTTTGTTGGGAAAAAGCACTAATATCACCTGTAGCTGGAGTCTTTTTGCTGTCCTGCTTGGTTCTGCAGCAGCTTATAAAATAATCACTCAGAGGCTTAATATTAATTATAAACTTTTTGGCNTATGGCTCAGGCTTATTACTAGCTAGTTCTTGCAGAAGGATCATCCTACAGCAATCACCTACCTTTTACCCATAAAGGAAACTGAGGTATGGNGGGTGAGTCTGCCCCACAGACCCTAGGCTGGGAGCTCATGGACTGCTCTGTGAGAGGTTGTCCATGAATCATTTCAATGTCACCACACTCCCCTGAGGCTCTGCAGTCATCCTGGTTCTCAAGGACGAAGCAGATTTCTCAATGGTTCATTTTAAGAGCCTGAGCTGGCATTGTTGCCACCAGGAGTCCTTGCTTTCCCACAAGTGGTGGCACAGCACCTATAGCACAAGACCACCAGTGTCTATCCTGACCCCAAGCTTCCAGTGGGCTCTCCTATGACCTGGCCTGGTGACCTGCTCCACAGTCTCTTTCATTGCTTTGGAGGCGTGACTGACCTGTTCCATTTTGCTCAGTGCCCACCTAGACACAGCAGAGGGGCAGCATTCATGGCGCCTGTGTGTAGTTTCATGGCGCCTGTGTGTAGTCTCCTCTGTTGCTGATAGGGGTTCATTCTGTGAACTGAGGCTCACAGACAAGAGAGTTCTATTCTCAGATGGTACAAAATATGCAGGCACCTCTTGGTCTGGGTGGTAGAGCTGGGCATGAAGGTGGGGCAGATTCTTCCAGTGAATCCTTGTCTCTTTGCAATGTCACCTGACAGGCTGATGACCCAAGCTCTTCATGAATATTAATGATCTCCTGTCCATCTTTTTAGAGCAACAATCCCAGTTTTAAGGAACATGAATACACCCAGTTTGGGAAATGGATGGATGGATGGGAGACCAGGCGGAAGCGGATTCCAGGTAAGAAGGGGGCACTGACTGTTCATCCCACACTGTGAAGTTTAGAGATGGTGGCTGCTTGGGGCTAAGGATGAGGCTCAGTTGATAGGGAGCTTGCCTAGTGTATTAGTTGTTTTTAATTGCCATCATAAAATAATATGACTAAGNCAACTTATAGACAAAAGAGTTTATTTGGGCTTACAATTTCAAAGAGCTAGAGTCCATCGTGGTAGGGAGTCATGACAGCAAGAGGCATCGAGTGGTGGGAGCAGGAAGCTGGGAGATCACATCTTTAACAGCATGCACAAAGCAGAGAGAGTGAAATGGAAGTAGCTTCAAACCCACAAAGCCCCTCTCCAGTGACATGTTTCTCTAGCAAGGTCCCGCCTCCTAAGTCTCCCCAAATANCACTGCCAACTGGGATCCAAGTGTTCTAATGCCTGAGCCTATGGGAGATACTTTATGCTCAAACCACCACACATCTAGGATTCAGGAAGCCCTGGGTTTGATTCTTAGCACCACTTAAACCAGGTGTGGTGGGGTATGTCTATCATCCAGGCCTGGAGGGGGAGGCAAGAAGATCAGGAGCTCAAGGTAATTAATTCTGGGATATCTAGTTAGTTTAAGGCTGGACTACGTGAGAATCTGGAGTGGTGGTCTGCTGTAAGACCAGTGTCTTGAAGGCTTGGTAGGTACATGTAGGCATACTGGGGCATGGGTGGAATGGAGACTGTAGGGAACTCTGAAATAGTAAAGAGGAAGGTTGCAGAAGAGCCAGGCTGGGGGGGGGGTTCTACACTATAATGGCCACACTGAAGCTTTCAGAAGCTAATGTCTTCCCTTAGAGTTAAAGAAATGAACCTCATAGAGATCATGAGATTTGCCCAGCACACTAATGGGAAAGGATGGGCTTGAACATTGAGTTGGTGTCTCAGAATCCAAGGCCTGTGCATTTTCTGGTTTGATTAGAATTGAGGACCCTATGGGTCAATGGTGGTCCTTGGTGGCCACATTATGAGAATCACCCTGAACATATGCTTATGTGGTGGAAGATGATGGGGCCTCATAGCTGCTGTCATTTCCCCTGTGGGACCTCAAAGGTGCTCTCCTCATCTCCCATGGGACTTCNTGGATGTTCTCTTCCCCCATGAGACTTCACAGGTGCTCTNTTCATCCCCTATGGGATCTCACGGGCACCCTTGCACTCCTCCATGGAACATCATGGATATTCTTGTGGTCCTGTTGTACAGGTCATGACTGGTGTGTCATCCAGCTGGGGATACAGGGCATTATCCGTGGTATAGACGTGGACATTTCTTACTTCTCAGGGAGCTATGCTCCGCGCATGTCAATTCAAGCAGCAAACCTGAATGAAGGTATGTAGGAGCCACTGTCTCCAGAGAGGAGTGTGGGATGGGAGGCACCTCTGACGCAGCTGGATGCTAATCTTTCTGTAAGAAGCAAATGTGCCAATATTCCATGGAGCCTAAGAACTAGGCTTATGATGGGCTGCCCTGAGGTTTTTGATGTTTGGCCTAATTACGTTTGCTGGTCCAATATACCGACCATCATCCCCACAGAGCTCAGGTCTGCAGAGGTGTATCCTTGTGTTCTCTCTGTGTGTGGGGGCATTTGCTGAGCTGGTTTCTGGGGAAGGTGGGAGCAGTGGGCTGTGCCTCAGAGGATCAGATAGGTGGAGCAAGACTAAGATAACTTCAGACTACAGCTCCAGCCCACTTCCAGCTACATAAGGGTCTCCATGGTGCAGNAGCTCTGGGGTTCTTAGGCAGGGCCNCTTTCTANCTCTAGGAACACTGGATATTGTGGCTTAGGCAGGTTTCATAATTTGCATAATCTGTCATTGACAACTNAATTAGTTACTACATGGTCACATGCNTGCNCACACATTAACACACATAAATTGTGTTACTGGATACANTGATACTAAAAAAGTGCTGTGCACAGTACCACACCAGGCTCTGCACAGGTGAGCAGACCCTACTGTCTTTAGGTGGCTAGCCTCCTGGGAAGTTAATGATGGTCTGAGAGATGCTCTCTTGTGAGAGNTGCTTTGACTGTCCATGGATGCTGCTGCTTCTGGTAAATTCTGAGTCTGAGGCAGACGCTGGGGGAAGGCAGAGCTTCTTCTGGGATTAACCTTGCCATATTCTGAACTCAAAGAAGTGATCGATCTGTGGAATTTGGCCTAACTTGAAATGATGAGCAAATGTGATACCAGTGTATTCTACTGTCCTCTGAAATGAGTTAGCAAATTGCACAGTGAGGAACACTCCAGTTGNCTTGCTAGCCTCACCAGTGATTAGCAAGGATGTCTTTAGGGCTGTTGGGCAGGTGAAAATTGCCACATAGCTCCCGAGAGAGTTTGTCCTCTTTGCTTCTCAACCCTGATCCTGTGTGGTTGTTTTGATTTCAGAAAAAGTGCCAGACATCCCACCAAGAGGAATCAAGACAGGAGCTGCAGCGACACCTGAGGAGTTTGGAATCATTAGCGAGGTAAGACACTGTGTGCTAGGACTACAAAGAGATTGTTGCAGGCCTGGCTGTATGAGGCAATTGCCTGGGATGTACCACTAGGCATCCTGTGCCTCTTGTACCTACACAGTGTGGCAGTACAGAGGTTCCCTCAGTGTTCATTCCCCTCTGTGTGGGAGAACTGCCTGGCTGTCCTCAGCCTTGAAGGGTCAGCGGNCACTGCTTGTGGCTGCATACTGCTGCTGGCCTTACTAGGGANCCCTTCACATTTACCTNCCATAGTGATTTGACAAAGTAACATAAACAAAGAGAGCTTGTGCTCGGCACCTTCTTATTGTGTTAAGNTTGTCTGTAATTAATTTGTGCTGTTACAAATGTGTTGATTTGTGGCAAACAGGGAACAGCGAATGAGGCAGCTTTCTGAGTAGGGCTCAGCCCACCATCTCCTCAGCCTTGAAGTCCTGGGTTTTATCCGAATGTCCACATCATGACTCTGGTTTCTTTTAAGAATCAAGAAGAAGGCATTTGAAAGCTTGTCCATTTACAAGCCTCCGTCACCATCACCTAATTGTTATTAGTGTGGGGGAAAAAATCTCCAACCAGGAGTTTATTATTATTAACAAGTGTTATTCAGCAACTCTCATAAACTCCTCTCCTGATCCTTACATAGGATAAGAGTGTACTGTTCTCAAGAGCCAGTGCTGATGTTTCTGTATTTATTATTAGCTAAAATCGGACTCCTGGGAGTACCTGGTTCCCATGTCAGAGCTTAAGCCCGGGGACCCTGACTCCAGCCACAACTATTTTTTTGTCAATTCCCAGCAGAGATGGACTCACATAAGACTCAACATCTTCCCAGGTACGTCTTGCATCGTCATGTTTATGAAATATAAAAATAAGCCATCTTTTCCTGGTAATTTGACCTTGGTGTATTTTAAGATTGTAATTTGTCTTGTGTATCCAGAAACTGATACTCGGGTTGGAGAGGTGGCTCAGAGGTTAAGCACACTGACTGTTCTTCCAGAGGTCCTGAGTTCAATTCCCAGCAACCACACGGTGGCTCACAACCATCTGTAATGAGATCTGGCTCCCTCTTCTGTATACATAATAAATAAATCTT
>LZPO01087233.1:144549-159832 GCA_001675575.1 Neotoma lepida | reverse complement strand
TCTCTCTCTCTCTCTCTCTCTCTCTCTCTCTCTCTCTCTCCTCCAACTTACAGAAATCTTCCTGCCTCTGTCTCCCAAGTACTGGAATTAGAGGCTAGCACCATCTCACCAGGCTCTCCCTCTTCTTCCTGCACCCTTCCAGCCCTGGTTCTGTGTATCATACCCGTCCCAGGTCTGTGTCCTCACCTGTGTATGTGTCGGGGGGCGGTTCTCTGTTTCATGCCAGTGATCTCTCTGAGCTTCCTGCTGCTCCCAATCTGTGTTTCTGTCCTCTCCTGTCTGTGTTCTGAACCCTCTCTGCATCCTTCATGTCCCTGGTCAGTCGCCCCTGTCCTGCCTGACTCTCTGTCGCCCCTCTCCCAATGGCCCAGTCACAATCGCTCCAGGACGTCAGCGTGTGCTGCAGGTTCACAGCCCACTGGCCTGGCAGCCCAGTCCTGCCTGTGGCCCGCAGCCCCAGGGAGCCCGTGGGTTCTCGGTGGGTGTGCTGGGTGTCCCCACGTGGACGAGCAGTGGCCATGGGCACGCGCAGGCCCTATGCGCTGGTGGACACCACGCCGGCCAAGACCATCTTGGTGTACCGCAACGGGGACCAGTTCTACATAGGCCGCAAGTTCGTGTTCTCGCGTCGCCGCGTCGCCAACTTTGAGGCTCTGCTGGAGCAGCTGACGGAGCAGGTGGACGTGCCCTTTGGTGTGCGGAGGCTCTACACACCCACGCACGGCCACCAGGTGCTCGAGCTGGACGCGTTGCAGACCGGTGGCAAGTATGTGGCTGCTGGCCGTGAGCGCTTCAAGAAACTGGAGTAAGTGCAGCCTCTGAGATCTCTTCCCACCCGGGCCTCTCTACAGCAGCACCCCCCACCCAGCTCTCTGCAACACAGCACACCTCACTTTGGGCCCTCACCCAGCTCTCAGGAGTAGCACACCCCACCGAGGGCCTCATCCAGGGCATCTGGCAGCAGAAACCACTGTCCCTGATAGCAACAGGCTACACACAGAATGTGGGGTTCAGAGAATCCAAGTGGGGGTGGCAGCAAGGAGTCCAGATTATTTTGCATTATCCGGGCACTTTTATTGCTATGAAATAGATGCATAATGTTTGCGGGTGAGCTCAACAACAGAGAAACATTTAGGCTTCATTTTCTTCATCTTTAATGACATGTGAAATCGGGCTCCAGCCTGCTGAATGAAACTACGAAACATCCGCATTGGTAGCACTAAGGTGCACGGGTCTTAGAGTCTGTAACTGATGAGCCCCTGAGCGGTTACTATTTACCAGATAATAAGATTCTAACTGTGTCATTAGGAAACAGTTGTAAGTGAAGCTAGCAGTCCTGGGGTTTCTCCCTCCATGATGACCAGGGGCCTGTGGCTTCAAAGATNTTCACAGAGCAGTTTGCTGAGTTATAGTTGTGAATGTGCTGTTCAAGCCAAGCCTTCCTGGTTCTGCCTTGTCATACATATCAAGGCCTGGGAGTGGGGAGAGTGTGTGACAGGCCATGGCAGGTGGTGGGAGAGAGACAGTCAAGGTCGAGTGAGTGGGCAAGGACCCCTTCTGAGTGGAACTGAATCCGGGCATCCCTGCCTGAGCACCTTTGGACAAACGATATCCGTTCAGAGTTCATGTTCTCATCAGTAAATCAGGTGGTGTCCACTTCACAGCACCACACAGGGGTTAAGTAAATGCCCTTCTTCAAAGTGCCTGCACCCAGGGCCACTTTACACCTTCCTCGCCCTCTGTAAATGCCAAGGAAGTTGCTCAGTGACCACCAGCCCCAGAAGAAGCAAGCCTGCTACAGGTTTCACATATGCCCTCTAACCACTCTGCTGGCGGGATCCTGTGCTCTCTGGTTTGTTTCTGTGTTCTCAGGAGTGCAATACTGAATAGCACATACCACTTTGTGGTTTTGTGCCTTAATTTTCTGAATCATTTTTGCATTTTTGTAAAATGCAATGGTAGCCAGTTGTCTCCTTTGGGAGACTACTGTTTATGAGAAAATATGAAAACCAGGATCGTAGAGCTAAATAGCAATACAAGCTTGGAAAAATGGAGAGTATGGGAAGGTTAGGAAGGTTGAAGGACAGGCCTGTGGGCAGAGGCAGTGAGGGGCAGAGTCCTAGGGTGAATATCCACAGGCTGAACTTTACCTGGTCCGCACAAGTTTCAAAGATCAGAGCATGAAATTTTTTTGCTTTTTTAAAAATAATTATATATATATATGTAAAAAGTAATTTTTATATACATACAA
The DNA here is from genome assembly GCA_001675575.1 of Neotoma lepida. Lineage (NCBI taxonomy): Eukaryota > Metazoa > Chordata > Mammalia > Rodentia > Cricetidae > Neotoma > Neotoma lepida. The sequence goes on along the minus strand of LZPO01087233.1, from coordinate 157,581 downwards.
AAAATATGTTTTAAAAAAAGGTATGCATTTTCTATTGTTGCCANTCTGTATAGTTTTAACCCTATGTTTAACCTTTTTTATATACATATAAAAATTATTTTTTACATATATATATACCAAATATATATGTGTATATATATATATGTATATATTTGTTTTTTTGAGACAGAGTTTCTCTGTGTAGAGCAGCCTGTCCTGGAACTGACTCTGTAGATCAGGTAGGCTTGGAACTCACTGAGATCTGCCTGCCTCTGCCTCCCAAGTGCTGGGATGAAAGGTATGCTCCATCTTCTTGCACAGGACCCTGATTTGTTTCTCAGAACTTATATGGTGGCAACTACCTACAGCTCCAATTCTGGCCTCTGAGGGCACAGGGCATGCATGTGGTACACATCCATCCATGCATGCAGGCAGGCATTCATGCCTATACATGACATAACCATAAAACAACCACCANAAGGACTGAGGTCCTGTCCATCCTAGACAAGGACATGCCATCCTGTTGGTGACTGTACCCATGGCTCCCCAAATGCCCCCTTGTGGGGAACCATCTTTTCTCTACTCACGCTGTGGAGGTCAGGCTTTGTGACTTGACTCTGTGCCGAATACTTACTTTTTTCCCCTCTATCTACCAACCCCCTAAGTTAATTCTTCCTTGCATAGGGTTAAAACTATATAGATCGGCAATAATAAAAAATGCATACCTTTTTTTTTAAACAAAGAAAGAGCTCCTCTATAGGTGGAGATGACTATGGTGCCTGTGTGCTGGTAATCCCAGAGCCAGTGGCAAGAATAGGACAAGTTCTAGGANAGCCTGGGCTACAGAGTCAGGCCATCTCAAAACAAACAAAACAAACAAACAAACAACAAAACCCTGTAGGTAGAGTGTTCCTGTCCCGAGCGTCAGNTCCACAATAAGCACAAAGAGGCTTAATATTAATTATAAATGCTTGGCCAATAGTTTAGGCTTNTTACTAACTAGCTTTTACAACGTAACCCATCTCTATTAATCTATGTGCTGCCACAANGCTTGTGGCTTTTACCTTTATCCCATTTTGTGTGTCCAACTCATTCTGCTTTTGGCTGATGACTCTGACTCTGCCCTTCCTCTACTCAGCACCCTCCCTGTGTCAGGCTGTCTCTCCCAACCTCTGTCTGCCCAGCTATTGGCCAATCAGCTTTTTATTAACAATGAGAGCAATACATATTTACAATGTACAAAGACTGTTCCACAGTAAAACCCAAATTCCAACCAACTAGTCAACCAACCAACTAGTCAACCAACCAACAAACCAACCATCCAGTCAACCAACTAAACATTACCATCATCACCAAAAGGTCAGAAAGCTAGTGAATTAGATCATTATTCCCTATTGTTTAAAACATTAAATGTTTTAAATAAAAAATACTTAAAATAGTTTTTAAAAGATTTATTTACTTAAAAAAATTTGTATGAGTGTTTTGCCTGTATTTTGTGTGTATACCATGTGCATGCCTGGTACCTGAAAAGGCCAGAAAAGGGCTCTTAGATCCCATAAAGTCATAAGGCATTTTTCTCAGTTGAGGATCCCTCTATGGGATCTGAACCTGGGTCCTCTGGAAGAGCAGTCAGTGCTCTTAACCATCAAGCCACCTCTCCAGCCTTAGACCATTATTTCTGAGGTCACTCTAATGAATACATCCATCTGAGGCAGAGACATGTCCCTGGAGAGTTCCACAGGGCAAGGCTAGTTAACACAGCTGGAGGTATCCCATGACANACTGCTGTCATGTCCTGGTGTGGATTCATTTCTGACTTGTGGGGTGTCTGCTTCATTGCTGACATTGGCTGCTCTGGGCAGAGGCTCCATGGTTCAGTGTGAATATTGTCTTTCTAACTTTGATTTCTCCTCTCTCTCTCTNTTTTTNCAGCTATATTCATATAGTTCCCAGAAAACCTACAAAGATGAGAAAGTTGAAGGAAGTAAGTGTTTGAGACTAATTAATAAGATGAGCTGAATTAGACCACTTTGGCTACAGGTTTATCAACTTTATTAAGTTTTCATGAGCCATCATCTGGCTTTACTGGTTTTCCCATTTCCTGATTCCTATTTCATTATGTCTGTTCCAATTTGTATTCCCTCCTGTTGTGTAAGAAGATATCTCTTTGGGGGAACCNCTTTTTACACTTCTCTTTCTCTGCAGGATATACTATTCCTTCCCCAGGGATCTCTGCTGGATTTCGAGGGCTAATGACTTCTGAGTTTTTGTTTGAACTGTTTCAGAGACAGTGTCTTGGCTTAAAGGGACCAGTGGGGGTTTCCAGGTTTGGTGTCAGGCTGATGGGGAAGGTGCTTTGGATGGTAGCTGGGCACATCATCGTTCCCTCCAGTGTGCCAGCTTCCTTCCTTCCTTCTTCTCTACTTCTGTCTGAATACCTGGCTCTCTTTCCTCAGGCTGGCACAGAAGCTGCTGTGATTGCTAATCAAGCATGCAATTGGACCACGAGGGAAAGGGCTGGGTAACCGTGGTGAACATGCCTCTGATTAAACCTAGGTTGAATCCCTCTAGTCTTGCTTTTCTCTCTTTCATCTCCACCCCGCCCACTTATTCTTTTCACAATGGCCATCATTAGAGCCTGGCAGGAGGTAATTATTACCAACCCCGGAGTGGCTGGGTCTCATTTGCTACCCCCCCCCCCCCCCCCTAATGGAAGAGGTTCTGGAGGGTGAACTCCCTCCAAGAACACTGTTGGCAATGTGTGTGTCTCTCTCTCTCTCTCTCTCTCTCTCTCTCTCTCTCTCTCTCTCTCTCTCTCTCTCTGTATGTGTGTGTGTGCAGGCATGTGTGCATGCATCCCTCAGCATGCATGTTCCTGCTGTTGGGAAAAGAGAGGCTTCAGCTACTTGGTGGTGATGATGGAGATGGGGGCACAATGTGCTCCTGCTTCCTTCCTAGCCTCCCAGAGGGGACATTACAAAGCACATTAAATTGGTTTAATCCTACAACTCATCATTAAAAAATTGTCTCCGNGTGNGCATATTTGTATGCACTAGTGAGGGCATGGGCATGCCACAGCATGTGTGCCAGCATATGTGCAGAGGTTAGGTGACAGCTTTCAGTGTTCTCACCTTCCACCTTGTTTGAGGTAAGGCTTCTGAGCCTCTGTATAAGCCAGGCTGGCTTTAGGGCTTCTGGAGAATTTTCTTATCTCTGACTCCCAAATCCCTGTAGCAATGCTGGGATTACAGATGTGCATGCTACCTCCATCCAGCTTTTCTAAGGGTTCTGGGTATTCAAATTCAGGTCCTCACATGTGTACAGTAAGTGTTCTGCTCACTGAGCCATCTCCCCAGTCCTATGACTTGTTATTTTTAATGTAAAAGAATTTTAAACATTTCCCAAAAGATGAACTGTTGTAGAATATTATTTTAACTAGGCAAAGATGTGTTACATTTGTTTATGCTGCAGCATATTTAACTCTGAAAAGGTGTGTTACTTTTGTTTATGNTGCATTGGTTTAAAGATGTAAGGGTGTGTGTTTAATTATGCAAAGATGTGTTGCATGTGTTTCACTTTGCCCGCTGAAGGCACCTGATTGGTCTAATAAAGAGCTGAATAGCTAGGCAGGAGAAAATAGGATGGGCTGGCACACAGAGAGAATAAACAGGAGGAGAAATCTAGGCTTGAAAAGTCAGGAAAAATAAAAGAAGGAGAGAGAGAAGGAGATGCCAGAGGCAAGCCACCCAGCCAGCCACGGAGTATGAAGGAAAGAAAGACATATAAAGTAAAGAAAGATAAAAAGCCCAGAGGCAAAACATAAAGAGAAACAGGACAATTTAAGTTAGAAAAACTGGCTAGAAACAGGCCTAAGCTGAGGCCAGGCATTTGTAACAAAGAATAAAAAGTCTCTGTGTCTTTATTTGGGAGCTGGGTGGTGGCCCCCCAAAAGAGAAAGCCTGGTATGATGAACACTAAAGCCTGACCCTGTCTGAGCCCCAACCACATTTGCCTGTGTGCCCTCTGGGAGCCCACAGTGCCATGCAAAGTCAGACACAGGACTGCAAAAACCAATGTCTCCCTAGAGCTGCCTTTCCCTCCAGGAGGTGGCATGTTGACAAGTGAATTTTGATCTGTTTCCTGACCTCCCTGCTTCAGGGTAGCTGACCTGGTGAGACTCCTCTGTTTTTGGGGAAACAAGGAAGCAGGTGGAAGGCACAGAATTACGGATTTAGTACACAAAGTGACCTTGTAGTGACTTAGGGTGATTCTGCTTCTTAATTATTTTTAGATTTGTTTATGTGTATGAATGCTTGGCATGTATGTATGTATGTGCACCATGTGTGTCTGGTGCCTGAGAGGGTATCTGATCCCTTGGAACTAGAGACATGGATGGTTATGAGCTGCCATGTGGGGCTAAGGCAAGTGCTCTTAACTGCTGAGCCATTTCTCCAGCCCCATGACCTTTCTTCTTTAAAAACAAACAAAAGGGCCAGAGGATGTATCTCAGTAGAAAACTTGCTTAGAATGTAGGAAGCCTGGAATTTGAGCCACCAGGAGTAGCTCTATAACCCCAGCACTCTGAAGGTGGATGCAGGAGAATCTGGAGCCAAAGCCATCCTCAGCTACATAGCGCATTTCTGGCCAGCCTGGGCTACATGAGACCCTGTCTCATAAAACAAAAACGAACAAAAAACAACCAATATATTTTACAAATAAAAACAAGAACTGTGCAGACCATGGCATGCTCCTTGAGGTACTCATGGTCTCTGGCATGCATATGCCCATGATATTAACTGGCTCAGACAGTAGCTTAGGCACCTGATGATTAATGGAGGAGATTTCTTCATGGACACCCCACCCACTTTCCACACATACACTGGAGCACAAAAGAGTTTATTGCTCATTATCTGGTTTCTTTCTGGATGTGTTTATGTGAGGGTGTCTCTCCTTGGTGCTAAAGTCTTTTTGGTTCAGGCTGGCTTTGCATGACAAGNGATGTTTGGATGTTTCCTGAGGGTGGATAGACAGTGTGAGAACAGGTAAAGAGCAGAGACTTTGCAGCACAATGACAACAACAAGCAACTGTCAGGTGAGCCCTCCCTTCATCTCTTCCAGGCNCTTGCCAAGGTGTGTTTTCCACCTGTACTTTTTGCTCTGAAACCCGTGGCCTTGTGAAGGGATTTGTTGCTAGGACTGCATCATACACATGGAGAGCAGGTTGAGGAATGTTAAGCAGCTGAGGCCCACATTACACTGTCAAGAGTCAGAGCCACCCCAGGTGTCCCTGAGNACTCTGCCAGCATGGTGCCGCACGGCTGTGAACTGTGAGGACATGCCTTTGGATGGCTTTTCGTGGACAAGAGCCCTTGATGCCATGCATTCCTGGGAAGATTGTATAATCTGGTCCTCTGTCACTTGGCTATTTTGTGGGGTTGTTTTGGACAGTAGTTATGCTGTTTTATAGAGCATAACTATTGGAGCCAGGTGGTAGCTGTACCACAGCTGTAGTGAGAAATAGTCCATGGTTACGCTCAGGTCTCCATTGTAGGCTNAGTTTTACTTGGGCAGTACTGTTGGGTACTTCAACCTCAGGGAGATGAGTGATGTGTGTGACTCATCAGATCTGACAAGTATGAGTAAGATTGTCTTTCCCATCAGACAGTAAAGGCCACATTTGTTAGACTCCTCTTAGGACATGATTACACGGAGTACCGGGAACAAGAATCCAAAATGTGTACTTAATAGCTGCAGTTATTTAATTAAACAAGTGCTATTGGGGTTAATGAGTCATTAACACATCAGAAGAGCAATTAGCCCATTGTTTCCATAGCTGTATGCAATCAAGCAGAAAGCCCTTTCTAGCATGTCTGTACCCAGTAATATCTCTCAGAGTGCAATTTCTGTTATTTTTGTTTTTAAACCAGAACTGTAAATGCATGCCTGTTGCTGATATTCACAACATTTAGTTTTCTCACTGCAGTGTGAGGGTCTGCATCACTTTATATGCAATACACAACAGAGCAATAGTGGATGCCTGCACTTTCTGCAACCTTCACTGGTCTCATTTACTCTNGATCCTTTCCCCTACTGGCTACTAGTAGAGTGTCTGCTATTAGCAGAGTTGTGTATTCGTCCTGGTAGTTTCCCCCCATCCACTGTCCATTCAGCTTCATGGGTAGTTATCACAGTCTCCTGGGGGCTGCTCACTCACTGGTCAGCACTAGGGTCATTCTGTTGAAGGACTTCCTTTCCCAAGAAGGCTCATACTTGAAAGGATGGTGTAAGCCATGAAACCAGAACACCGTAAGCAATATGAAGGCTGAGTCGTTGCAAGCTACCTTTTAAATACTTAGCTTTATACGCACAGGCCAGTCCAACTGTCACCCCTCATCCCAAAAGCTGCTTTGTACAGTCAAACAGCTGTCAATACAGAGACTTAAAACTGGTCCATGTGCAGAGAATCAGTGATTGTGTTCAGAGCCCCAAATGGGAGTCACTACCACACTCCCAACAAGAGGAGATGGAAAAACTGTAAGAGCCAGAGATAGGACACTGCTCATGAACTCTCACCCATTGTGGTTGCTAGCACAAGACTTGCATAAGATCAAGCCAGTCAGCACTTTAGCNTACAGAAGGAAGGGATGTAAGAGTCCCCCCTTCTAGCTAAGGAGATATTGGCAGTTATTGGGTAGCACTAATTAGGCTCAGTGGATTATTAAAAATAAGAATGAAGTAAGGAGAAAGGGGTGTTAGGGGGTGCCTGGGAGGAATTGGAAGGACTGAGTGGGGAGGTAGCTATGACTTAAATACATTATGTTCATGTATGAAATAACCCAACGATAATAAAAAAAATTTTTCAAAAAAACAAAATCCCCAAACAAACAAGGATGGAAAGAGATAGGGCAGGATTCCTGAAGGCCAGCTGGAGTGCAGAGTATGAGGAGGGCAATGACAGAGTACCCTGTCTCTGCTTGCTATGAAGAAGGGTTTGGGACTGAGGAGTTAGGTCTGTTAGTAGAGTGCTTGCCACTCAAGTGTAAGGATCTGAGTATAAACCCTAGCACTCATGGAAAAAACTGGGGCTGGCTAGGTGTGGCTAGAGGCAGAGGCAGGTGGGTATAGGTGAGTTCCAAGTTAGCCAGGGCTACAGAGTGAGATCTCATCTCAAATATCAAAACCTGGTGCACGGCTGTAAACTAATCAGTGCTACCCACGTGGGCACGGGCACAGAGCGCCATCCTCTGGAACATGGGCAACATACCATGGGCCACACTGCTACAGAAAACTGACTCTCCATCCCCCAGTAGTCAGAAACAGCCACTGTCTCCTCAGCTAGGGGTAGGGCCTCTTTAGGTAACCCCTTCTCTGTGCTAGAGTGCTGAATGGCTTGCTCTTGTACAGGTCATGGGCTGGCAACCACAGCTAACATGAGTTCACAAGTGGAATGTCCTTGTCAGGAAGATATTATTTTACAGCAATATTCTTTGACCTTTAGCTTTCATACACTTTCTACCCTGCTTTCCAGAGACAGAGAGATCCCTGGGGTTTGCTGACTAGTTAGTCTAGTCAGTTGATGAGCCCCGGGTCCCAGCAAGAGACCCCCCACTTTAAAAATCAAGGGATGGGAGGTTGACTCTGGCTTCCACATACATGCACATGGGCACCTGTATACTTGAGCAGGCACTACACACGCACACACACGCACACACATTACTCCCCTACCCCCACAAAGTTAGGGCAGCAAAAGGTTAGGAAGAGCTAGGGGTGGACAGAGTGGTGAGGAACAGCTGGGGAACAAGAAACTAGGGGCCCAAGTATGGCTCTGAGAGTTGACAGAGGTGCTGATAGTTCAGCTGAGTGGAGCCAGACATGAGGTGAAGTTGAGCATCACTCTAGTTTCCCTGTTGCACAGATGGATCTTGGTGTTGTCTTTTAAGATGNTGAGGTCTGGAGTGGACATGTGTGGGTGGTCAGCAATTCTGCCAGGTCCCAAATAAGACCAAGATGTCTAAGGAGACTCACCTCTCCTCCCCTGAGTATGCTAGGGGACTCTCACATTGACTTAATTTTAAGTATGTATGACAAATATGATAGATACTACATAGTGTCTTTTAGAAAACATTCTGCCATTTCATGGTCATAAGAATTCTGTAAGATAGGTCATCTCCCCTGAAAGAATTAGCAAACTGCTGCTTAGAGTGGCTGGTGACACAACTGTGCCTGCTAGGGCTGGGATCTGACCTGGGTCATCTTGCTATCAGCCTGTGATTTCCTACTTGTGAGTCTGTGCTGAGATTTGTCCTATTTTCTGCATTCCAGTCATGTGTCTGTTTTGGCCACTGGTAGCCAATGGATACAGTAGATGCTAAAGCCTGTACCCCTTCTCCGGCCCAGCATGCCACACTCCCTTCTTCTAAATGGGGTCCCCAGGGTTCAGGGTCAGTACAGTCTTGCCTCTGTGGTGTGTGTGTGTGTGTGTGTGTGTGTGATGGGCTGGTCCTTATTTTCCAGTCTCTGACTGTCAGTCTCTTTGAAGAAAATCAGTTGGTGACTTTTTATTCATCTCAAGACTTTCAGACAAGCTCCCTGAATGTGCCATCTAGTGCTGGGCTGGGGAAGGCTTGGGAGGGAGAGGTGTGAGGATGGGGCAGGCTCCTGAGTCCCCTTGCTGGACAGGCAGAGCAAAGCAGGGTCTGGGAACTGGTAGAGCAAGGGTCTCAGTACAGGTGAGGTTCCCAGACAGGTCTTAAGAGTCATATAGAAAGTGTGGGAGGGAGGTGTTTGCCAGACTAGGGTCCTTTGCTTCTGGTGGATGTGGATTGGGAGGTGGGGCTTGTAGCCTGGGAAGTGTGAGGGGTGCTTAGCCGAGTGAGGAGTGGAAGGACCCCAACTGGTACTGTGTGTGGTGTGAAGTACACAGGACAGCCCTGTGGAAAGGGTGCCCCATGCAGTGTATAGTGTGAGGTAGGAGGGTCACCAGGCTCTGGGTATTCATGAGGGATGGCCCCTCCTGTATCACTCTAGAGATAACTTTGAACTTGGGAGAGTAGTGAATATGGAGAAGAGGGGCGCCTGGATTATGCTGAGCCTCAGGTCCTCATAGTCTGCTGAGCCTGTGGCTTATGTGGACACGAGATAGGTTAGGGTTGCTGACCTACACAGAGAGTATGGAGTAGCCGAGAGATATGGCAGGGAGGCACAATGCTAGATGCCTTACTCCCCAGGTGGGACTTACCATGCAGGGTGATGGCCAGTGATGGGGGTGACCGAGAAGTGGGACTCAGACAGGATTGGCCCTATTACCAAGTGAAGGATGTGGAGACCTGCACCATGCCACAGAAAAGGTGTGGGGTGTAGACAAAGACAGAGGGTGGGACTTGAGTGAGTGGGAGTAGGAACAAGGTGAGAAGTGGGGACCTATGCTGTCCACATGGTGGATTGAGAGACAGAGNCCAATGGTCAGGGCAGCCTNTTAGAGGCTCTCATGACAGCACTGCAGTGGCCCACAGCGGTTCTGGCCGAGGGTGCTGGGCCAGTCTGCTGCCCAGCTCAGGGGTAGCCTTGACTCCCCAATCTTTTCCCCTTGCTTCTCTGTGCACTCCTGGCCAGCAGGCTGGGAGAAGAGAGTTATTGTTCTTCTATGCCAGAACCCCCAAAATTTCTTCTTATTTGGACATCCTGAGGTCAAGTCCTGAGAAAGCCTTGCATTTGCCTCTGCATATTCATTCTTAGGAAAGAGCCCAGCAGGCCTGGGGAATGTGGGGAAGGTGTCCCTCCTGGCTACCATACTCCACTCTGTGGTCTGAAAATGGGAGCCACCTTGTCCAGTCCTCTTACTCTGTAATATGTCCAGCAGAGCATGGGGACGCCTTGGCTACCAGTGTGCATTTACTGGGTGCATCACTGGGTGTACCCCTATTGTGAGCCATATACCCTCCTCAGCTTTGTCACTCTTTTCCCCAACACTCTGCGTGTCTCTCTCCAGCTCCCTACCACTTGGAGTATATAGCCTTCAGCCTACCTCAACTACACATGTCACCTACTGGAGAGAGATTGGACTCCTGGTGCACACTCACCTCTCTGAGTCCCTGGGGACCTGTCCTTGGTGGTCTATAACCTTGGTGGTTTTGGGGTTCTGCTGTCCTTGCTGTTGGTAATGACTAGTGTTTGCTCATCTGAAGTAAACTCTGAGGCCTGTGGTTTGTTTTGCAGGTCAAGCCGGTGGTACATTGTGATATCAACGTGCCTTCCAGGTGGCAAACACAAAACAGGACATCCCGGCACATAAAGTGAGTTCAGTGTCATGAGTGTCAAACCTGAGCATGTCCTGGCTGCTCACAGGCAGTGCTCTCCAGCTGGGCCACCTATTCTCAGCTGCTTTCTCACTTCCTCTTTGGCTTCCTCCCCNCTTCTTCCTCCTCTGTCTCTCTGATCACATACCACCTCTCTGCGGTCAGCCTTCAAGTGTCCTTCTCTGAGGACACTGTCCTCAGTGCCATCATCTGCAGCAGTTTCCATGAGGTGAAAAATCAATTAGAGAGAGAAGGGAATGGCCCAGTTAGGCAGGCTTTGCCTCTTCCACCTATCTTCAAAATCTCNAGGACTGTGTCTTGGATGTCCCTCGCCATCAGCTTCCAGAAGGGAGTCATTGAGNAACACAAGTCAGGACTTTCCACACTGCCTCTTGAGAATACCAGGCTTCAAAAGAGCCAGGCTCTCANCATTGGACACCTTTCTTGGATCTGTAATGTGCAGAGAAAGGATAAGTACACAGTTAGTCTAAAAGAAAAGCATCGGGAGCTTGGCAAGACAGTGGGTAGAGACACTTGCCCACAGGCTTGACAACTTGACTTCAACCCCTGGAAACTATAAGGTGCCAGACAAGAATTGACTTCTGGGAGGTTGTCCCTTAATCTCCACATTGGTCCTATACTCACACATTCATACATACATCTACAAATACAAAAAAAAGGTTTTAGGCCATTGGTTCAGTGAGTGAAGGTGCTTGTTACTGAACCTGATGACCTCAATTCAATCCTTTAGACTCACAGGGTGAAAGGAGAGCATTGACTCCTGCAAATTGCTCTTCTGACCTTCATACAAGTTCTGTGACATGTATAAGTGCATGCATACACACACACACACACACACACACACACACACACACACACACCCCTCTACACACCCCAAATGCAATTTAAAAATGTTTGAAAAGTACCAGGACTTCTCTGAAATGGTAGACGTTCCAGTGTTTCTATGTTTTGCAGACACCATCTTTTCTGTAGAACATGCCACGCTCTTAGGNAACATAACTGGTTTGTGAGTCCTGGTTAATGAAGGCACACACGTCTCTGTAGCTGCAACTTAGGGCCATGGCCCAGTAGACAAGTGAGTCTTGCAGAAGGTGTGTTTTACCTCCTCATAGGAGTGCTGGGAAATTCCACTAGATGGACCCAAACAGCCATCTAAATGCAGCATCCTTCCACCACAGAAAAAGCNGATCATATTGGCCGGGAGAGCTTGCGACTGTGAAAGCAANTGAAAGTTAGAGAGAGGTCCTGTGTTGGGTGCTCTGTGTCAGGCATTCAGGGTAGGAAGGACTCTGACCTCCCCTTGCAATGGAATGGCAGGGATGTCATGACTTGTTGGAGTGTGGCTTTTGTTCTGTGGAGGGAAAGCCTGGAGCTCCTTGGTGGGACACAGGGGGCACCATGTAGATGGTTGTGACCATAGAAGTATGATGTCACCCAGTTGGAGGCTGAGGCTCAGAGGTGGGACCTGGTTCTGGTCCTCACCGTGGAACCTGAGATTTCCACTCTGCAAGGACGTCCTTCACCTATGCTGCTCTGTAGTGGGATCCCTACTCTCAGTTTAGTTTCATGTGGTGGAGTAAAGAGTATAGTGTGTGTGTGGTGGGCTTCAGAGAATTTTATTTCCATAATTTCTTAGAAGTGAACTGGAGAAAAGTTTATAAATCCTGGGAATGGTTTCCCAGAGACTCCCTACTCCCAGTGGGAGAGTGTTTTANACCAAAGAGGTGAGGTCTTTGGAACTGGAGGGTAGCAGGCAGATATTTGGTNTGTGGGNGAGCAAGAGAAGGCAGGGGACAAAGGGTAACAATTAAGACCATGCCCCANACCATGGGTAGAAGTTAACTGTGGCAACATCATGTCTGCTGCATAGCTCTCAGGGGAGCTGTCTGCCTTGGGCNGTTGTTAGCTNCCGAGGCTCTTAGTAGAACCTCAGGTTGAAAAGTTCATCTGGAGTCTCTTCCCATCTCAGCAGTACTTCAAGTTTTAGTTGTGAGACCTGGACCTGAAGTTTAACATCAGTGTATGCCATGAGTGGAAGCATGCAGAATCCCACCTGAATTCAGTTCATTGACCAATGCAGTCTTCTCCACTCTGGAAGTGGTAGTGGTATACACACGTAGGCAGCTTTGGTGACTTTGGATTTGGAGGTATTTTGGCAGAAAAGTGTTTAGGAAACACTTGGAAGATAGAGGTGTCAGAATGAGNACNATGGTCTTTGCTGTTGGTCATGGGAGAAAGCTATCTNTTNCAGTGGAGGAGGAGGAGGCCNGGGAATAGCTCCCCTTGGCCTGCACCNCATCANAGGTTTTGCTGAGACTGTGTTTATGGTAGAAGAAGTGAGGATAACTGCTGGTCAAGGTAAAAGTTGANGAATCNAAAACCATCGTTTTCTCCCTTCTGCAGTGAGGACTCANGCTGTGTAAATGGTAGACTTGGAGGCCATCCAGTGGTCATCNGAATAGACTAAACATCTGACCTTTCCCTGTCCAATTCCTTNCAAGTGTCAGGTGGTTACTTGGGCCATTAAACCCCTTCGTGCCTCGTTGGGAAGCATTATAGTTATGGTGTCTCTCCCAACGGAGAAAGAATGTCTCACCAGTGCCTGGGAATTGAAGTGGGACCCAGGATTTAGTNGCATGCTTGGAAGCCATTTAGAGTCCTCATGAACTGGGGAAGAGACTTTGAACATACTTATTGGTCAGTTCATTTATGAGCATCTCGAGTTCTTTATACTATG
>LZPO01087233.1:124817-137695 GCA_001675575.1 Neotoma lepida | reverse complement strand
TGTGACTGTGTCTTTGTCTGTGTATGTAGGCCAGAGATCAACTTCAGGTTTCATTCTATGTAGCCATTGCCTTGTTTCCTGAGACGGGGTCTCTCACTAGGGGAACCACTAAGTAACCAGGGTTGGTTGACTATTGATCGTTGGGATCCTTGGGGTCTTTACTTCTCCACGGTGGGAATTATAACTATACATTGTCACGCTTGGCTTTCTCACATGGCTTCGACGATTGATCTCAGGTCTTCTTTTATTTGCAAGGCTAGCCCTTTACCAGCTGAGTCATCTCCCAGGCCCTATGTACCCCAATTAGTAAGCTTCATTAACAATAACATACCTAGAACGCTTCCTGATGCTGCGCCTAATGTNGAGCTGGTATTTTGTGACTCAAGGCATGTTAGTTAAGCAATCTCAGTTGTTCACATCTTTTTCCTTTGCAAAGTTCTTACTACAGTACCAATTGAGTTCTATGTGCTGTCTGCATCCTCCGCAGGGCCTGTACTTGGTGTCATGCTGAGGGGTACACAGGTGAGCTTCCCCCTGCTCTCTCTGGATTCTTTCCATCTCAGGCTTCCCTCTTTAATTCTGAAATTAGTCTTTATTATCTTCATATAGTTCCCCCTTATTTTTAACTGAGTTTTTAGATTCTTCTTATGGTAGCATATTTCACCCCTGTGTCTTAGCTTTTTTTTTTTTAAAATATCATATTTATTTCTCCATTTTCCTTGAAGAGAGTTCCTAAATCTTCCACACAGAGGTTTGTCCCCCTATCCATCCCGTCACCCACCTCATAATTCTTTTTTCACTATTTTAGTTTTAAATCTATATTTCTCCTGTTTTCTCTCCCTGCCCCCATTTATTTCCTGTTGGTAATCTCTCCTAATCACATCGGTGACAATTCTGTCTGGCCACTCCAACACTTCTGGTTCCAGTGGGACATCCCCTTGGCACCCTGCTATCTGCCCCATAAGACTGATGATGGCTTTGGGTGGGTCGTCTTCTCAGGTCTCAGCATCACTATCACACAGTTGTTTTTCTCTGGCCTTAGTCTTTATAATACCTCTTGTACCAGTGGCTCATAGCCTTCCTCCTGGGCTTGTTCTGGATTTCCTGGGCTTGCCAGTCCTTAATGAACCTCTTCCTTGCTGTGACTACCAGGCTGTGGTGCCTCTTCTGGGGCCTTGTTAGGTTCAGGATGTTTTACTGTGTCCTTTTACCTCAACACCTGCAGTGGTGTTCCCTCACCTGTAGAGGTCTGGGTGGCCTTGTTAGNTCNAGGGTGTTTTACNGTGTCNTCTTAGCTCAACACCTGCAGTAGTGTTCCCTCACCTNTAGAGGCCTCTTGCTTCCCTGTCGTGCCCTCATATACTTGCTGCAGCAGTATCTGGATAAACTTCAACTGTCCCAAGACCATAGCNGGATGAGAGCAGACTCCTAGGCTTGAGTTCCCCACAGAGGCCTCTGCTATGTCATAGCACCTACTCTGCCCCTCTGGCTCTCCTGGGTCCCCTGTCAATCAAACTNTCCTGTGTTTCTTCCAGAATTGAGCCAAGGCAGCGGCTCTCAGGAGGGACNCTAGGAGCANCATCCACAGCATCTGGCACTTGTTGGAATAAAATGCCCAGGCCTTGANCTGGACTTATGAGTCAGTCTGTGCTTTGGCTGGCCTCCCAGGGATCAGACTCACCCTGGAGGGAAGGCTAGTTCTGTGGGTTCCATTTGCCCCTGGTATCCTGCATCCGCCCTCCTTTCCTTCTTCTGGACTTGTGTATCCACTTTACCCTACACTGTCACAGTAGATGATGGAGAGGGCCATCTGTCACATCTGACCCACACTGGCCAGCCTGTTCTCTATTCTATGGAANTCTTCATCCTTTGTCTAATGATGAAATCCCCTGCTGGAATGCAAGCTCTTTATTAATTGCCCTTCAGCTACATGTTTGTGTATCCTGTTGGCATTTTGCCCTCAGTGACAGGCAGACCCCTGGATTTTGGGTTTTTGTATAGGTCCCTCCGGCACTCCAGAATGCTTCACTTATTCCTACACAATGGGTAGCCTGCTACCACTCATCAAGACAAATGAGTTCCTTTTGTCTTGTGAAGCCCATGGTTGAATTACATCTTCCTTCTCTTGAAACCTATGTTAGTCAGCTCTCCATTGCTATAGCAAAATACCTGGGATAACCATCTTGATATGGAAAAGGGTTTGCTTCAGCTCACAGTCTCATTGGTTTCACCTACAGTTTTTGGCCCATTGCTTTTGGGTCTGTGGTGAGGTGCCACATTATGGTGGAAATACATGGCAGAAGGTGCTGTTGACCCTATGAAGCAGCAGAGAAGGGGCTGGGGTCCTAATNCCCCTTCAAGGGCCTGACTCTATGAGCTCAGGATCTTTGCACCTGCTCTACCCCCTAAAGGTCCCATCACCTCCCAGTAGTGCTATGGGCTGGGAACCATGTCATCTACACTTGGATTTTTGGGAGACAGCAGACTGAGCACCTTGTATTTATCTTCCTAGGTTGCTGGGACCCTTGACTCTGAGGAGCAGTCATTTCCATTTGTGTAGTTCCTCCTCATTGTCTTATGTGTAACAGGCTGACAATGGAATGAATTGAATCTTTTCTTAAATTAACCAGTGAGTACTTGCCCAAGAGTACTGAATGAAGTCATTGGGTCATTATAAAAAGGCCCATTATTTGCTAACAAATGCTGATTTCTTTCCAAAGCATTGTTACAACGATGTAAGCCAATTTGTATTAATTTTAGCTGCTACTAGTTAAAATTAATTGAATACCAACCAAGAGCTGATCATGTTCTCAAAACCCTCTGAGGACTTGTGCATAATGAAAAATATACTTTAATTAAAGAGCTCTAAGCGGAAAGTGTGCAGTTCAGGAAAAGCAGCTTCCACAGGCTTCGCGCCTTGCTCCACATGCTCACTGAGGAGTGTGCAGTTTCTNAGGTATTTGACATGCTGGTCATTATCACAGGTGAAAAAGAGCCTGGTCCTGGTCTGCCATTTCCCAAATCTTCTCTCCTGTGTTCACAGGTTGTTTACGATGGATGGGCATCTTTTAGACGACTCAAAGGATTTGCAAGACAATTATTTTTATGTTGCTACAGGACTGGAGAATTTCAAATCCCTTCCTTACTGGAAGTCCCCACGGGTCCCCAGTGAGGTCCAGCAGTGAGTACAACTTGTACATTTCCTTTAAATTAAAAAAAAATCTGTCTTTCCATGCACCCATCACCCATCATTCTCTCTCTCTCTCTCTCTCTCTCTCTCTACCTACCTACCTATCATCTATCTATCTTTCGATCATCTACTACCTATCCATTTATCTATCTATCTATCTATCTATCTATCTATCTATCTATCTATCTATCTATCTACCTATCTATCTATCATCTATCTATCCATCTTTTTATCTCTCTATCTATAGGGTGCATGCCATGTCATTCATGGGAAGATCAGAGAATAACTGTGGGAGTCGGTTCCCTCCTTCCACATTGTGGGCTCTGTGAATTTAACTCAGGTTGTCAGGCAAAGTACTCATTATCAAGTGTAAGAGCTAGTTGGTAATAAGCTTGAGCTACCAGCTGAGTATTTATAAGTCATATTAAGCTTCCAAGTCAATTATTTGGGAAGCCAGCTGCTGGGTATTTAGGAACAGGCAGGCAGGAGAGAAACTTCCGCCTACAGACAGGTTGAGTGTCAAGTGCCTTTACCCACTGAGCTATCTCCCTGGTCTCTGTGCCTTTCCATTTTGAGTGTTGCTGACATTTGTCTCTCATTCCAAGTCCTTTCCAAAACATGTTGAATTCAGATACTGATTACTTTTCAGTAGTAAAACTTGATGTTATATCTATCAACTATGTATGTATGTATGTATGTATGTATCTATCTATCTATCTATCTATCTATCTATTTATCTATCTATCTATCTATCTATCTATCTATCTATCTATCTATCTATCTATGTATCTATGTATCCATCTATGTATCTATGTATCTATCCTATCTATCTATCTATCTATCTATCTCATCTATCATCTACTCATCTATCTAATCTATCATCTATCTATCTATAATCTATCTATCATCTATCTCTATCTATCCATATCTATCTCTATATCACCTATCTTCTATCATCCATCAATCATCTATCTATATATCTATGTATCTACCAATTATCTATCTATCTATCTATCTATCTATCTATCTATCTATCTATCAATCTATCTATGCTTACACATTCTCCCTCTCTGTATATGCATATATATATATGTAATATATATATAAATTTGAACCTTGCATTTCTAAAATCAGGGATGGAGTGATGCACAGTCTTTGAGAGCCCAGAGTCTACACTGTGGATACAGACAGCCCAGGGCAGTATCCCTCTGAAAATGGTATCAGAGGGGCATGTCCAGTGTGTACAGCAGCTGCTGGTGCAGGCCCCAGTGCCCATGAGTTAGGAATGGGTATGGAAGCATGCAAAATGGCCAGTCAGACCAGAGTTCTGTGTCTGGTGGGTTGGTAACAGGCAGGTTTTAATTTCAGTTTTGTCACTGATCAGCTCTGAGGTGTGGAGTGTCTTGGTTCTTTGCAGAGAAGCCAGCAGGCTCTTGCTTTACTGGGTAATAGTGGTAGATACACGAACAAGTGAGAGCTATATGAATAATCCATGCTTTGGAAAACATCAAAACTGTTAAAATGTCTGGCTCCCTCCAGCATCCCAAACCCCATTACCATACCACCCTGGTCCAGGCATCTCCCTAATAAATGAGGAGCCACCTGACTCTCAAAGACCTCCTGACCTTGTCTCCCAAGCTAGGAGATTGTTGCTGTCATCAGCTGGGTTTTCTTTAGGGAGCAGGTTCCCTTTCTAGGTCAAGGATGCTCCTGTAATTTATAAAGACAAGGAGAACCTGGGCTGAGCTTGAATGTACTAACTGCCTGTCTTTGCCTTTCAGGAAGTTTGGGGGCAATGATAAACACATACAAACAAAGAAAAGAGTAAGTTTTGAAAGATGAGTGACCACTGTTATTGATTCTGGTGTCTCTTGGTCTTCTGAGGGCCCCGGGTGGCAAATAGCTTTAAGGTTACTGGGAGGAGCCAGACCTGCCCATGAGAGAGGAGGAGGATAGAGTCTTCTTTGGCGCTCAGAGCCTAGAATAGGGAGGCACACAGAGATGTCTGTGGCATGGCATGGCAGTCTGCACTGAGACTCCAGGCACTCAGATCAGCATGCCGTGGATCATCTTTTATGTTTGAAATTTGTCTTTTAAAATGTATTTATAGTACAAAGCAGAGGCTCTCGGGCATNCAGTGAGCACTTCACAAGCATAGCGCTTTGGACTCAAATACTGTCAGTGTCAAACGGGCCACACTGCAGTGTGCTGGAATGCTGCTACNGACACCAGTTCTGCTGACGTCTTGCTTTCCATACTTATGACCCAACTCTGGCTTACACAACACTCTTTAAAACCAGCAGGGATGTTTTACCCAGTCCCTTGTGTGAAGTGAACATTTATACATTTGGCTGAATTTGCTTCCAAATACTTGATTTAAGATGTAAAAAAAGAAAAAAAAAGATTATTTGCAGCATGAAGATAGTTAATGGTAAGGTTGGGGGGACATTAAGAACCTTAGGTTTTATGATGACTGAGTACTTTGTTGTTATCATCTACAGATAGTATAAAGACTATAAAAATAAATCCTGGATATCCTTACTTATCTGGGCTGCGGCATAGTTGAATTTTTGAGATTTGGGGTGCCCCTGAGCAGCAGCTTTTGGTAGACTTCAAAGCATGTCCCAAAGGATGAGGGGTCCCTTGGTGCCATCACTGGTGCAGTGCCCAATCCCACCCTAGGCTGGAAAGCCAAATGACTGCTCCAGCAGTGGGTCTGGGAAGGAAGCACAGGATCTCCCCTTCACCTCCTTCAGAAGGGACAAGAGTGGTGAGACCTTTCAAGACTTCCTGGGTTCCTGGCTTTCCTGCCCTTGTCCACCCCAGGGACCAACCAAGGACTCAAGGTGGCCTCTACTCCTGACACGTTTTGTTCTTAATCTGCATACTAGGTGGAGTCCAAAGGAAAAGAACCTCTCAAAAATGACAGTGTGCCACCTAAAAGCCAGGATTCTGTTTATTATGCCAAAGAGAGAACGACGACAGTCCCAGGACCTTTAATTCAAAGTGGTGCAGGTAATGGGGTAGTTCATCTCTTGCAGGCTACCAAAAATGTTCCTTCTCTTTGTGCGCATGAATGGTATGTATGGTGTGTGTGGTGTATGTATGTATAGTGTATATATGTTTGATGTGTGTGGTGTGTATATATGGTATGTAGGTGGTGTGTGGTGTATGTATATGTATAGTGTATATATGTATGGCATGTAAGGTGTATGGGTACTCTAGTGTATAGTGTATATATATATATACATATAAATATGGTGTGTAGTGTGTGTAGTGTGTATATGTATGGTGTGTGTTTCAGACAAAGCTTACTCTGCAAGGTCTTTTCTTTGAACTACTTGATTGTCAAGTGTTCAGCTTGTGGGGCAGTAGTAGGCTGCCGACAAGAGCAGTAACAATCCAAAGCTGAGGGCAATGGGAAGACTTAAAAATGTCATACTTAAAATAAATTCCACGTTCACATGCATATGAAAACTACAGATATCCTTGCTGTAAGAACAATATCAAATGAACCCGACTTTTGAAGGAACGTTGAACATAGAAGCCATCTAGCTTGTGCCTGTGTACCTTTAGAAGAGAGATCCAGACATGACCATAACATGAAATAATTAAAATAGCTCTCATCATGCCTATTCTCATTCTTACTGCTGTACTGTTCCCTCTGCCATGCCCTGTTGGGTGCTTTAGTCTAATGATGAGCTTCCTGAGGTGTGTCTCACTTTCCAGTCTGACAGACTTGGGGAAGAACTTGGTGCAGTGTCTGGTTATGGCGCTAATAGGAAGTAGGTGTGAGAAGCCCCTCCCACATTGTTATACAGACAGGAAGCAGGTGTGAGAAGCCCCTCCCACATTGTTATACAGACAGGAAGCAGGTTGAAGTCCTTCCCACACTGTTTTACAGGCAGGAAGCAGGTGTGAGAAGACCCTCTCACACTGTTAGATCTGTCTCTTATACACATCTAGATGTGTATAAGAGACAGGGCAGGAAGCGGGTGTGAGAAGTCCCTCCCACACTGCTTTGTGGCTCTGCAGCGTCTGGATGGTATGGAAAGCCTCTGGACATAGAGGTGCTCAAGATTTCAAGGGTCCAGGACCTTCATGGAGATGGAAACTAGACAGACACTGCAAAAATTGGAGTACACTGAGCTGAGGCCTCTATAGAAGCAAGAACAACAGGAGGGAGGGGAGAGAGGGAAGAGAGGGGAGAGAGAAGGGGAGAGACGGAAATACAGATATGCAGGGACCCCTTCTGGGCTTCTGTCTGATGGTATAGGAAGCTCAGGAGCTTCTCAGTTGAAACTTTGATTTGTTTCAGAAAATGTAAGTTGCGGATCAGTTTTTCTGCTGGTTTGAAAAGATTATAGTTGTTTTTTTTTTTTTTTTGTTTCTTTGGGGGCCTGCTACCCAGCTCCCAAATAAATACATAGGGAGTCTTATTCTTTCTTATAAGTGCCCAGCCTCAGCTTGGCTTATTTCTAGCCAGCTTTTCTTAACTTAAATGATCCCATCTACACTTTGCCTCTGGGCTTTTACCTTTCTCTATTTCTGTATACCTTTCTTTCCTTCATATTCTGTGTCTGGCTGGGTGGCTGGCCCCTGATGTCCTCCTCCTTTTCTTGCTCCTCTATCTTCTCAGATTTCTCCTATTTATTCTNTCTGCCTGGCAGCCCCGCCTATCCTTTCACCTGCCTTGCTATTGGCCGTTCAGCTCTTTATTAGACTAATCAGGTTTTTTAGACCGGCAAAGTAACACAGCTTCACAGAGTTAAATGAATGCAACATAAAAGAATGCAACACATTTTTGCATTATTAAATATTCCACAGCATAAACAAATGTAACACATCTTAAAATAATATTCCACAATTGTCTGTTATTTTCCCCTAGAAGGTGACGTGTATAAAGCACAGACTCCTGACAAGGAGACCCAAGAAGCACTGGAAGTTAAGGAGGACCCAGAGATGAAGGTGGAGGTGCCGATTGACCAGGTGGGTCTCTAAGGCTGGGACCATCTTGACTCAGCTGTGTCAGCCCCTACTTCTCATATCTCTTTCTTCAACAGCCTCACCCCCAAGTTCTCCTTGGCCTCTAGAAGATTCTACTGCTCTACCAGTTAGCTACTTACCAATCCTTAAGAGTTCCCATGCCAGACATTTTCATATCTGTTCTTCCTTCCTCCAGCACTTCTGTTGAAGGGGCCATTTGGACAACTGTCATCTGTGTGGCAACAGTATGTCACTGTTTGGTTACTGTCTCTGCCCTTGTCTAAGTTGTGAAGGCTACAGAGTGGGGGGCCATCTGCTTTGCTCAGGATTGACACCCCAGTGCCTATCAGGGCTCCTGGCGTGCACACTGCCTTTCAGCTTCATTTGTGAGATAATGGAATGTGGAATAAAAGCAGGGTGGTGGATCCTCCATATGCTTACCCACAGATGGAGGTGGCTCATGGGGGTTGCCAAGGAAGGGATGCACATTGGATANCTGATGTAGTGCCCTNGGTGTGGTATCACTGTTACTGCNTCCTATCCCCCTCTATGCCCCTTCCCTCTAAGCTGTGCATTTTCATATCTTCCTGCTCCCTTTGACTATAGTGTTAAGAGCAGTGAGCAGTAACCATGCCACAGCCTGGATGTTCTTCTGATTTGAAATCACCGAACAACTTAGTCCGTTGCTTTTGACTTCAGCCACACTCAAATTTTAACACACAGCCAGAAAGCAGCCAGATAACCTGTAGTCCCATTGCCTGCAGGACAATAGTTCTCAACCTATGGGTCTTGACCCCTTTGAGGATTGAAAGACCCTTTCACAGGGGTTGCATATCACATATTCTNCATATCAGATGTTTATGTTATGATTCATAACAGTAGCAAAATTTCAGTTATGAAGAAGCAACAAAAAAAGTTGGGGGCCAACATAACATGAGGAACTGTATTAAAGGGTCACAGTATTAGGAGGGTTGAGGAATACTGCCCATATGGTCTTTGTTCCAGTCTGAAACCTCATTAGCAAGGCTTCCATTGTATGAGTTCTCCTGGTGTTCTGATTTTCCAAACTCCCTCCAGAATGTCCCATTAAGCTCTGCTTACAGCATTGTGGTTTCAGATCCTCCTCATTTCCCCACAAATAGGTTGCAGGGGTCTATGAACCATGTAGTGAGGTTTACCACAGCAACAGCCTGGCTCCTTGGTACTAATTTTCTGTATTAGTTATTTCTCTCACAGCTGTGGCTAAATAGGCAACAGAAACAATTAAATCAAATAGTCTTGGTTGGGAAGCATAATGATGGATCATGAAATGGCCATCACATCTTNTCTGCAGTTAGGAGATGAGTGCTTTGGCAATCATATTTAAATACCATTGTTGAAATTTTGTCTATTTAAAGATGTTGTCTTAGGGTTTCTATTGTTGTGATGAAACACCGTGACCAAAAGCAACTTGGGGAGGAAAGGCTTTATTTGGCTTACATTTCTGCATTTTAGTCAATTGAAGGAAGTCAGGATAGGAACTTAAACAGGTCAGGAACCTAGAGGCAGGAGCTGAGGTAGAGGCCACGGAAGGGGTGCTGCTTACTGGTTTGCTCCTCATGGCTTGCTCAGCCTGCTTTCTTATAGAACCCAGGACCACTAGCCCAGGGATGGCATCCAAAATAGTCTGGGCCTTCTCTCATCAATNACTAATTAAGAAAATGCCCTCCAGCTGGATCTTGTGTAGGCATTTTCTCAGTTGAGGTTCCCTCCTTTCAGATAACTTGCTTGTTTCAAGTTGACATAAAACAATCCAGCACAGATGTCAAGTGGTGAGTAATGGCATCTTCCATGGATACAATTATATTTGCTTGTGTAAGTATGTCTACCCTGTTTAAGGGTAGACAGAATTCTGCAGTTGCAGGCTCTGGTTAGCCCAGGACGTGGCCCTTTGATTCCTTCTTTGGAGAAATGGTTTTGAATTTAATCTGCACATAGTAAGTTCTATTTCAAAANACAGGAATTTGTACCATTCTAGATGAGGAAGTCCGCCAGTGAGGCCTGGGAAGGGTGGACTGATGGAAAATGTAAAGGACTGAACCTGATTTCTTGATATGTGCACATCTGAGCCTAGGCCATTTGTAATGAGCAGAGGTGTGTTAGCTCCTATTTCTGGAGGTTGAGAAGTCCAGCATCAAGAGACATCAGTGAGAGACTTCATGCTTCAGCTCTGAGATCGGCAGCCATCATCGGTTCATGAGTGTTTATCTGTACTCTGCATGCTTTTCCATGACAGAGAAGATGCCTGTCCTCTTGCAGCGTCTTCTCCCAGGTTTTAAACAGGGTCACTGACCCCTAAGAGGCTCCCAGGAACCTAGTGCTTTAGGTTAATAATGTGCCTTATTTCCCACCCCCATATCCAACTTCTCCTACCCTTGGGATCCCACCTCTCTGAAGTGTCAAAGCCCTCCTGTTTTANATGAGCATGGACCCTGCTTTGGCTTCACTCCAGGGGCAGCACCTGCCTCTCCAGCAGGTGCACAGCTGGCTTTTCCTGGNAGTGGCTTCTCTTGTCTTCTTTTATTTTCCCCATCATTTCTCCTGGCTTCTGCTGATGGTTGCTACTCATGAACTCACTTCCACACTTAGTATGCTTAGCAGCTATTCACAGGGTGACCTTCACCTCCATCTGGTATTTCCAGCCACTCTTTCCCCTCACAATATTGTCTTTTCCTAGCAAGCACCTTGCCGAACCAGCCCAATTTTCCTTCGTCTATGGTCACTTCTTTCTAGGGTTCAGTGAAGAGTCTGGGTTGAGGCTCCTTTTCTNACTCTGTATCTACCTTGCCCCTGGCATGATATAAAAAATCTGAGTCCCACATCTTGAGAGTCAGGCAGTCCTCTCACAGATTACTGCTGGCCTTATGTCTGCCATCAGCTGTTCTAAGGCTGAGAATATAACCAGAGTCTCTATTCCTATGTTCCCAGACATTGATCCCTGCCTGTCTCAGGGTATGTGTGATGCCCCCATTCAGCCAGAGCTTAAGAGATGATCCCAAGANTAACCTTCCAATTGTTCCGTATCCAGATTGTGCCAGTGTTTCCCAATTGTGTGCTTCTCATTGAGGCCACCACTCTACTGAGGTAGCGCCTCATGGCCACATCTCTGCATCCATCCTGCTCTCTGCTCCGAGAGTGTGGTGCTTCACCTGTAGCCAGTTTTGCAGTGCCGTCCTGGGGCTGCTGGCCTGCACTTCCAGTTCTCTTTTTGACTATTAGAATCCCTGGAGGCAGTCTTTCACTGGGCTACCATCTATGTTAAGCACCATTTTGTTTCCTATCTGTCCTGTGTATCTCTATCACAGACCTCACAGTTACATCTCTGTATTCAAGCGCTGACAGTTTAATGAGTGTTCATCATCTCCAAATGACTCCAGCTTCTTGAGGATGCATTTGTTTGCACTCAAGATCTCAGCATCTCTGACAGAGTGTGATTCAAAGTGGCAGGTGTTTTCTCTATGTTTATTGAATCAATGAGTGACATAGTGATGGTCGTCACATCAGCTACCCTTTGAAATGTTTTGAAAAGCTTCTTTTTTAAATGTAGTTTGAACAGTCCTTACACATAGTATTAGGATTACTTTTGTATGAGATTGTAGGCATGTAACATGTACACCACCGTAATGAGGGCATTGGATNCATGTCTGTACAGCCATGCAGCTCTGTTCTAGCATGGTCCAGGCCAGCTGGCAGCAGCTGCTGTGTCTTCAGAACTCTTTGCTAAGATCTTTACCTATTATTAGCTCTTTACCATTTTAGCTCAGGTGTGCTATGTGCCTTGCCTTCCCCTGCCAGTCGCGGGGGCGGCCTGGACTCAGCATCCAAGTTGCCTTTTCTCCTTTGGGATCAGGACAGTGGAGGGCACCTTTCCCCAGTGGGTGTCCTGTGTGAGCAGGGTTCTGGCTAGCCTCTGAGGACATGGAGTGCACGCATGTGGCTTACTGCAGCCCCGCCAGCCTATCTCAGCAGATGCAGCATTAAAGTGCNAGTGGCCCAGTGACAGAACTGCTCAACTCAAGACCTTGAGTGGGGAGAAGGTCTCACCCCCTCTTTCTGACACAGCAGGCCCTGAGGCCTGGGATGGACAAGAAAGCNGAGTGAGCATACTCTGCTCTGAGGGGCTGAGAACAGCCAGGCTGCAGAAATTACCTATGGAATAGGGAATAGCCCTTTGACTGGGGTCCCCATGTGTACACCAAGAATTAAGAAGGAACTACTATTTGCTAACCAGAGGCACCTGNCATGGCCATGGCATTTTAAATTAATCAATTAATTATAAATATTAATTGATATATTTGTGTTCATGTGGGAGGGTGTGTGTGTACTTGTCATATCATGAGTGCAGAGGTTAGAGGATACCCTGGNTCTTGTCATCNTTCACGTTGTTTATATAACATTTCTTCTGCACCCCAGGCCAATTAACTCAGAACTTCTGGGGGAGTCTCCTACCTCTTTCCTAACTCACACTAGGAGTACAGATATGCACATCGGCATCCAGATCTAAACTCAGGTCTCCTGACTTGCGCAGCAAGTGCTTTTACTTACTGAGCTGTCTCCCCTTAGTTATTTTTGTGACAGGGACTTGGTAGGCTAGCCTTAACATTCTCTGTAGCCCAGGCGATCCTCAAACTCATGATCTTCCTACCTCGACCTCTTTTTTTTT
>LZPO01087233.1:94609-109570 GCA_001675575.1 Neotoma lepida | reverse complement strand
CTGACATTGGGAAAGTGAAGGAGACAAGACTGATTCCAATGCCGAGATAGGCACCTACTCATCAACTGCTTTTGTGTTTTTCTCATCCCCAGAATTATCTGTTACAGAGAGTTGATTTTAAGTTGATGAATAGAAATCTTNCTTACTTCAGGCCATCTGCTGGGACATAGATAGAACATGGTTGGGATTCTGTGGTGAGCAAACTTTNAGAGTGTAGCCTTGGTACCTCCCAGAGAATGTGAGCAGGTTGAAGTCTCTTGTAGAATTTCATAACTGGCTTGGTATGCCCGAGTAGCAGGAGTGGGAGACGAGGGAGGTAGACGTGGTCCCCTCTGTGGCATTCATTTCTGGCATCATACTCTATTCCTATCNGGATAGATGGTCATTGTACCACACTTCTACCTCAGAGTGACAGGTTCTCATTAAAATGTGGCCACTCAGANTGCAGCAATTGCAGCTGCAGCAGTTGAAAGTAATTTGTATTTACTCTGCTTTCTATACGACTCAGAGAGATACTTTCTCTAACTAAAATGTATAAATCAGTTTAAATTATAAGAACATACTCAGCCTACTTAGGATGTTTTTGTAAGGCACCAAATGGGTTGTGATTTAGGTTTGTATGACTTAGATGTGGCCATAAATATGATTTTTGGAAAAAAAGGTAACACTTCCCACATTCACTTTGAGGAAGGCTTAATGTGAGGTCTTGGCTGTCTACACTACCCCGTGAGGAGCTATTTTAGGAATATTTATTAATTAGTTATCCTAAATTGACAGCCAGCATTGAGGGAAAATACNTTTTCCCATAAGTAGTTTAGAGGAAAGAGATGAGGAAAGATGCTAAGAGGTCAAGGGTGCTTTGATTGACAAAGCTGGTTGTGTGCGAGCCTCTTTTTTTCTACTTCACATTTCTTTCTTGAAGCTGGAAGATTTCCCCAAGAGGAGGCAGAGATGAGAGACAGCAGGAAGCCTGTGTGGCTCTGCTCAGCTCTGATGGCCTGGGGTTTTGTGTAGTATCCACCCAACTCAGGCATTTCTCTCTTGCTTGTCCACTTGCAAGGCTGTCTGCATGATATTTGAGGAGAGAAATCCATGGGAGTGGAGAGGAAATACTTATAGATACAGCTCACATTTTCTGCTTCAAAATAGAACAAATTGAAAAAAGGCTTTAGAAAACAAGTTTTGAAACATCAAGAAATAATTTTGAGGCTGGAGAGATGGNTCAGCTGTTAAAGGCCNGGTTCACAACCAAAAATATAAGAAATGATTTTGTGTCTTGCTTTACTCAACAGTATATTCCATAGATTGGTAAATACTTTAGGCATAGCACTAGCCTGCAGGTATAATTGGGGCCAGATAAAATGCTACTGAATTCTCCTATTTCCATGAGTACTTGGAACCTGAGTGACTTTCTCTCAACATGCCTGTCACTCTGATGGCTACTCTGCATGGAAGCTACTAACTGAGCTGGGATGGATGGGCCTCAGCATGCCTGGGGCCTAAAACCCCTGAGTCAGATCAAAGTCATTCTCAGATACATATAGATGTTGGGCCAGCATGGGCTACAGAGACCCTGTATTGATAGCTAGGGGGTCAGGTGTTGGGGTCAAGGATGGGAACAAAGAGAAAAGGAAGGGGGAAGCTCTCACATAGCCATCTAAATTGAACTTATACCAAGTAGGTGAATTTTTTTTAATGCTGCCCTCATCACCTCTGGACTTCAGACTCCACCACATCTGTCAGCCTTTCAACACCAGTTTGAGTAGTAGCCGTGATACTTTCCAAGGCTCCCAGGCCTTGATGGGCTGAGGCTATACCATTGGTCTTTCTTATTTGGAGACTTCCAGCTTCCTGGACTGAACAACTACTGGTTTCTTTAGCTCTCAGACCTANAGCCACTGTGGGACTAACCAGCCTTTTTCATGTAAGCCAATCTAATAAATTCCCTCTTATAATTCTAAACCAACCAACCAACCATCTAAACAAACAAACAAAAAAGAAAACTCCTGAGCCAGAATCCACATGGAAATATCGCTTTGCTAATTTAAGCACTGCAACGTGAAAGCTGTTAGTAAAATTCTTGTACAATTGAAATATCTTAAGACAACTGCAACTATCTAGTGTATGTTATGGGTTCAGTATCCATCTAGGGCAGTGGTTCTCAACCTTCCTAACTCTGTGACCCTTTGATATAGTTCCTCATGTTGTGGTGACCCCCCCACCACAATAAAATTATTTCATTGCTACTTCATAACTGTAATTCTGCTACTGTTATGAATCATAATGTAAATATCTGATATTTAAGGTATTTGATTTGGGATTACAAAGGGGTCATGGCCCAAAGTTGAGAACCACACTCATCTAGGGTGACTAGATTCTATGCCACTTTCAGACACAGTAAGAAGTGGTCAGCTGTGAACTTTGTCACCTGATTTCCCTGTCATTGAGTTTCTCAGAATCAAAGGACATGCCACAGGTGGAAGCATGCTGTAGGGAGGCCGGCCAGCCTTGGGAGGGGTTTGAGAAAGAGGAAGAAGAGATTTTGAAATAGTGCTTTTCATTGGCCGAGAATTCGCCAAGTAGTTTAGACTGGATCATCATAGAGCCCTGGGAATCTGTCTTTTTCTGNCTTTCCAGCATTGTGATTACAAGTGTGTACCATGTCTGGCTTTTTCTGTGGTTGTGGGTGTGGAACTCAGGTCTTTATGTGGCAAGTGATTTACTGAGTTATTGTCCCAGCTTCCATGTTAAACACTTTCAAGTATTGCTCCTCAGACATGACTATCAGGACTCTTTGTCCTTATAAAGACTGATGAGTATCCACACAGCTTTGTGAGTTGTATCTTTCAGTAGCTCATATGTTAAGAATTAAAACTGAGAAATTCAGTTACTCAGGACACAGAGGCAAGAGGATCAGGAAATTAAGATCTTACTTTAAAATAAAAATTTTAAGAATGTCTGGTTATGTAACTTAGTGGTAAAATATTTGCCTGGCCTTCGAGAGGCCCTGGGTTCAAACTTCAGCAGCAAAAAAACAAAACAATACAGCACAATACAAAACACAAACATAACACAAACACACCACACCACACCACACCACAAACACAACACACCACAACACAAACACACCATACCACAACATACAATACAACACAAACACAACACAAAACACAAAGCATGAACAACACACCACAATACAAACACCACACCACAACACACAATACAACACAAACACAACACACCACACCACACCACAAAACAACACAAAGCACAAACACACCATATCACAACACACAATACAACACATACACAATACAACACACCATGACACAACAGAAACACACCACACCCACAACACAACACAAAAAACATAACAGAAACACACTACATCATACTAAGCACAAACACAGCACAACTCAAACAGAAACAACAATCTAGGACCTGAGGACTTTAACAAGATGAATTTCATTTTAAGTTAACTATAATCAAATTTACTGTAATTAATAGAGTTTTAATGAAAAACTCTACGAAGAGTAAGAACATAGTTATTGTCTTCAATTTTTGGCAAGTGTCTTTGGTTCACAGAAGGAAGCAGTTTCTTGTGTCCATCTGCATCAGTCACCTGAAATAGCCTAAGAACATCCAGCCTCACACAGGCATGTCCTTGGGAGAAGGAGAAATGCTTAAATGGCCTTTTAGGTGCTTGTGAGCATTCTTGGGTGCAACGCCCAAGCTGGACACACAGTAGTCTTTTAAAGGTTAGCTGCAGTGTGAGCNAGAAACCCACACCCATGAACTTTTGTCCTATCATTTTATCTATCATTAAAATCCATTATTAAATGTTGTAGTTTGAGTGGATTATTACTCATGTATGGTTTTGTGCCACAGTGCATTGGTCATTTGGAAAACACTGGTTCAGTGAGTCATGCAGATGATCACACATTAATTATATGGCATTGAAAAGTCACACACACATTAGTATTTCTGTCAATATCCAGAGAAAAGACTTTTAGCTTTGAGAGAGATGTCAAACACACATGAATATTCTAAAAATTCTTTTCAGTTTTGAACACTCAAGTTTTATTATTGGGCACAACAAATACTGTCAGTTGTTTTCATTGACAGTGGAGCCTCAATTCGTTAGAGAAAATGCCTGCCAAACACTCAAGTGGATAAGCATAGCTTGCTGTTCATGCTTTTCTGTTAGAATACTGTCCCATGAGCCATGTGGTTAGCTTATGTGCTTTTCCTTGGGGTGACTGCTGTGGATATATAGCAGAACTGCTTTGCATGGGTTTTCATTTAGTTATATAAAGTACTAAGAGGAATGGAGTAAAACATTTAATGAAAATAATAGTTTTATTCCAAAATTGCCAGTGCACACCAGGGAGGGCCCTGTGGAGAGCCATGGCTTGATCTGTCTTGATGCTANTGGGTCTCCCCTTGTGTTCCATCATCAGCTAAGGCAACCGTTCCTACTATCATGATCAGGGTTTGACCTAGCCGACCCCCTGGGTGGTTCTGTGAACTCCTAGGGAGCCATGGGTCACTCTAAGAAGTAAAGTTGGTGATGATGGGCTTCTGTATATGGATGGCCACATCCTGATGGAGGTGTTATAGTGCTGAGCTGGAGGGCAGTCCCCTGTGAGTGTTCCTTAGCCTANGCTTTCTCATTTCTACCGTGTTGATCTTTTCATTGACTTTACTCAATAACTGAACCTATCNATCATCCATTGCCATTCAGATGATTTCTAGCATTTCCATTTGATATTTCCTAATAGTTCATTCTCTTTGGTGACATTTCNCATTCATTAATGCATGGTATTTACTTTTCTACTAAAGCAGGGTGAGGGGAATTTTCCTTAAAGAGATGGAGAGCAAATATTTCATCCCAGGGGCTGTGTAATCTCTGTTCAACTCTTCATCTCTGCTGTTAGGGGCAAGTGTTCACAGGCAGTGGGAAGAGATGGTATGGCATATTCCAGTAGAACATGTAGGCAAGCAGGCTAGACTGACCACAGGCTGCCTTCTGCTTGCTCCTGCATCATTAGCTAATATTTGATGAATACTGTCTAGAGTCCTCTTTTGGAGGGTTTCAGGATACANGACACATCAGTATCTGGTCCCATGTGTGGCTTCATGACTTCTTGGTGGGTATTTTTTCTTGCTCTTGCATACATTTGTGAAATTCTACTTAAAATCTTAAACTCACATGTAGTACATNGTGGCAAACTTTTTTTTTGTGTGGCAAAATGCCTAAAAATAAATATTTTAGATGTCATGGATCTTATCAGTGGCTCACAGCTCCTCAGTTCTATTGAATGACAGGCACAGATGCAGATAATACATGAGCTTGACTGCTGCCTGCTTGTATCCTAAGAAACAATTATGTGCAAAAGCAGACATAGGGCTGGACTTGACATACACAGGCTATAGAGACCGAGGCTGACAATATCTCTATCATGGAGCGTGGCCACCTCCTCTTCCATTAGGTCCTTAGAAGGGCCTTGAATCAGCCCAGACAGGAGGTTAGTTCAGTGATGTTGTTGCTATGGTTACTCAGCTATTACCTTGTGCTGAGTGCATGCCTGGTTTTCAGGGAGATACATTGTCAGTTTTCCCAGTCCATCTTCAACTCTCGTATTCTAAAATTTACCCTGCCTCTGTTGTAGAAGCATGTTAGCGGTCACTGATGTTTGGTGGCCTGACCATTGTAGGTAGATGATGCCGTTTGTTTTGTTTTGTTTGTTTCAGCTTCATGTCCATGTGGATTGGTACCCGAGTCTAGAGGTAGGATTTTCCAGTTGTGCTGTTTTTCCTAGTGGTTGGGGATATGTCATAGTCTGGGCNCAGAACNGCTCCTTGTTCCTGTCCCAGAGGGGAGACAGGTCT
The DNA here is from genome assembly GCA_001675575.1 of Neotoma lepida. NCBI lineage: Eukaryota > Metazoa > Chordata > Mammalia > Rodentia > Cricetidae > Neotoma > Neotoma lepida. The sequence continues at coordinate 103,678 of LZPO01087233.1, read as the reverse complement.
TTGTTCTACTTCCTTCTCCACCCCTAGTGAACCTTCACCAGTGCCCTGAGGGTGGCAGGCTCTGCTGTCCTACTCTTAGTACAGAGGGTTCCTGAAGCAGTGCTTACCTCTCTTCTGGATTACATCATAGTAGGGCCTTTCCTATTCTCTGGGAGCACCCGGTGAGGTGTATAGGGGAAGGCCTGGGTGAGACATGTGGGAGATTGCCCAGGTCAAGTTGTGTTCTCTCCTTGCTCCCCCAGATTCTGTGAGCTCNCCTTGTACTCGCCTGTAGCTCATGGATACTCTTGGAAGAAAGCCTCTGATGATTCTGTCGGGCACTCTTACCATCCTCCTGGACCTGTCACTGGAAAACTAGGCTCCAGTCATGTATCTCCAGGGCTGGATCCATCTTCACTTATGATTTCAGCTCTCTGATGGGTTTAACTTAAAACTTGTGAATTTATCTGGCTGCTTAGAGGTGGGAGGGACTACTCTCCAGTTTTGTAGCTTCTGAGTTGAAGCAGGGTGAGTTTTGATGTAGAACAGGTTTGGAGGACATATTGACGGTGGAAAGCTTGGAGTGACCAATTTGGTCTACTGGAGGGTTGTGTGCCTCCATGCTGGTCCTTATCAAGGTGGCTAAGTGTCCCTTGAAGTCCAGCACTCAGGACCCTAGAGCTCATGTGGATGGTAGTGATCTCACAGACTTCTTATACCTCAGTCTGAGATCTGGGCTCATGCAGACTCATGCTGACTTTGGCTAGCTAGGAGAGGTGGTGACCTCTCAGTGCTGGCTCCTGGGTTTTGGTAGGTCATCTTGGATATCTTCTGTGGACTGATACTTGGTTGACCATGTCTCAGGTTTCTGCCATACCTGAATAATCCAGTCCTGAGGACTTCTTGCTTATAGACAGAGGGAGAAGTACTAGCTGCTAACACGACTGGTTTCTATTTCAGAGAGACCATTCACGAATGTCTTTTAAGAAAAGGTTTCACTTAAGACACTACAGAAAGAGAAAAGGTATGTGATGTAGATGTTGAAGAAATAGAAAATGTGTACACTCTGTAAAAACTCAGCTGCTATATGAGAATGTGTGTAAGATCCGACTGTGGACAGCTAGTATACAGCAGGCTAAGCTTGTCTTTTGAAAAATAATTTAAAATTTGCAGAGAATATATCATAGGGAAAAGATCTAACCTTTCCTCTCTCTACCATAAAATTACCACAATAATATCACTAAATTATACATTCCTTTCCTAATTTTTCATAATTTTGTTGTTTAACATATTTTTTTTTGCATTTGTCGTTTGTTGGTGTTTTAAGATAGGATCTCACAATACCTACACTGGTCTTGAGCTTCTGACCCATTGCCTCCAACNTCTAAGTGCTGGGATCACAGGACTGCACCACTGTGTGGGTTTGCATTGTTGTAAAAAACCATTTCCCTAGAAGTGTCCACTGTCTGACTTCCTGGTGCACCATAGTAGCTACTAAGAGTAGGAAAATGACATTGTGTTTGGAGCAATGTTTGGGGGACTGTAAAAACCCTTTAGAAGTATTTGATGGTTTACAGATGAGTAAACTGAGGCAGAGAGGTTAGATACTCAGCCCAAGGCTATTTCCTGCAGTACTGAAGTGGAAGGTAGCCAGAGCTCAGCCGCAGAATCATCTGAGATGTCAAATTCCTGCTGTGGATAGGAGTAGGAATTGCAGCAGCCCGGTGTGTATGTGGTGGCCAAGCTCTCCATCCACAGCGTCTATGCTTTGTGAGTGCAAGTAATTTTCCCAACTCAAGTACCTGCAGTCCCTCTTTTTAAAACTATAGGGCACAGCGATGAATATCNCAGGAGGCAACAGGATTCTGTGAGATCACCTAGCAGAGGGTCACTGGACACCATGGGGTACTATCTCTCTGGCTTGTCTTTCTATCCCTCTCCACTTATTTATTAGGTGGCTGCTGGTGTGAGGATGGAGGACAGACAGAGAAGGACTGTCACCGAGTGAGAGAGGTGTAGGCTCTGCTGAGTGTTAGGTTTGGGTGAGCTGCACTCTCAGGCATGTGGACAGCTGCTGCCTGGTACATGGCGTTGCCTGACCTCCCTTAACATCTGTGTGGTCAGAGTTAGACAGGATAAACACTGAGAGGAGCCTTGAAGGAAGAGGTTGTAAGGAGCAGGGACAAGTTCACCTGTGGAAATGGGAGCCCTTGGATCTTGTGGGGTACAAGAGAAAGCAAGGCAGCATCTGGGCCAGGAGAGAGAAAAGGAGAGGGGAGAGAGAGGGGAGGTGAGGGTGTGAGAAGGAGGGAGGGAGGGAGGTGGGGGGGGGACTCTTTTAAGGGACACAGGCTTCCTGGAACATCACATTTACAGTGTGTGTGCTATTTTGGCTTTTAATGCTAACATTTCACTATAATTGTTGACATTCCGTTGATCACGCGTGGAATTTGCAGTGAATCCCGAGTCATCTTTGGTTTTCTACTCTGCCTGGTGACGTCAGGGACAAATGCAGATAAGATTACCAGAGAACCTTTTTCTGTTTTTAAGAAAAGAGGTTTACAAAGTGGACCCCTCAGATATTAAGACACGAAGGTGGCATTTGTACCCAGTTGGAGGAGAAGTGTGACCGCTTGGTTTCCAGAAACAAGCCCACTTGTCACTTCAAGTAAGTTCTTGGTGGAGGTGTCCNTTCAGCCCAGAACTGGGTCTGACCTATTTTCTCTTCCCTTTCCATCATTTGAGTTTTAATTGAGAAATGCTTCCAGGTGCCTGTGCATCAGAAATAAAGGGGCTTGAGTGTAGCTTTCCCCTCCACACCTGTACCGCCCCTTTCCAGTCATCANTGTGCCCATGAGTCCCATATACATTNATTGAGACTTAACTTTGTAAATCATGCATTAAGTTATCAGCTATAATAATTTGAAAATCATTAAGATTCAGCAACCTTGCTGAGGACTATTCTCATTTTACCAAGGAGAGAAGATTGTCTCTCAGAGACTCCATGGTCAGTGCATTCCTGTGCTGGCTTGCTTGTGTCCCCAGGGGCTGCCTCTTGCAAGCTTCTGTGGGTCGTTCCATACTGTCCGCCAGAGCAGCTGTTGACCAGGTGCTGTGAGTTCTTATGTTTATTTCCAAGTGCCCAGCTGCCCTGAGGGCGCCACAAATATCTCTGAAGTTCAATTACAGTCTCTAAGCTCCAGAGTGGTTTTTGACCCAGGCACATTAGACAGGGCTGTCGAAGGCCATCAACTACACGGAGGCCACCAGAAATTGTAGCCCAGAACTAAGATTTATTTGGGAGTAGGGAATCAACCATTTCACACTTGACCTAAAAATGCCTCTTTCCTTGAGAAGGCTGCAGCTGTTAGTGGCCATCCATTCTCGTAGATGAGGTCCTGGGGAGGATGTGTGTCTCCCTGTTCTAACTTGTTTACAAAGCACCATGGCACTTTACATTTTGTGAGATCTGCAAGTTTTCTTTTCTCAAGGGGAATGAGGCAGTATCAAGACCTGAAGTCTAATTCAAGGCAATAATAAGTTTTCTTTAGCTCACTGGAGATAATTTTTGGCTGTATTTTATTGTACTTATTTTTGTTTGTTTTTGGGAATTAGGAAGTAGAAGGATAGACAGAAAGCAGAAACAAATGAGGCAGACAAAAGACCATTTTTTTCCCCCATTGAGATCTTTAATTGGCTTGACATTTCTTCTAAGAGCACTTGGGTCTAGGGACCAGGACACTGCACAGTGTGATGCATGCTGGACACACCTCTTCCTCTGCAGCATAGAGGCAAACATATTTTCTCACTTTCTAGTTCCTTTGTGCACTGAAAATTCAGACTCTCCAGACAGAGCCTCTTTAGGCCATGTCTCTATCCCACTGGGCTTCATTAGGTACCTTGTTTTAGGTTTCTGTGATTGAGTCAATCTGGTAACTAAGAAATGATTAATAAATGAATTTGCCTTTTGATGACTTGTTTTGATTGCTCTCAAAAGAGCTACAAGCATTGGTTACAGCTGGGGTCCAGGAGTCCAGGTGGCCTAGTGAAGCAGGGTGGGGCATGAGTCATGACCAGCTTGCCTCTCTGGTCAGGAGTGTCATTTCAGCTGACTTTTGTGGTATTTCCTCTGAGGTGTTTGTTTTGACAGGTTCCTTTGGCTTGTAGTGACAGCTNGTTCCAAGCAAAACTAATAGTAATGACATTCCATTTTCTTTTCTCGTCTTGGGGTAAAGTCACATAGACTCACTTCTCTGACCCAGGTGTCTGCTTTCTGTTCCTATGCTTTTATTTACTATTAGAGTGACCCTAAACAGAATGTTGAATTGCTGGGTTTCAAGGCCCCCAGCCCCTAATCTACCACAAGAGAATTTCCTTTCCTATCAGGTAGCCAGAGGGTAAAACTGCTGCTTTCAGGAGCTTCAATCAGGTATTTACATATGAGTGTAAAAATAAGCCCACATCCCAACTTCCTCTGAAGCCTGTGGCTTTGCATTTTAGTTGCAGATAGAGGTCATTTTTGAAGAGAAGCTGCCTGTGAGAGCAGCTGGATATGGAGGCTGCAAGGCAAGTACCACCCAGGCTTGTTAGGCCAACCATCACCAGTACCACACCTAAGCTAGTGAGACTACGCAGCGCCAGTACCACCTTGGCTAGTGAGGCCATATTAGTTCAATGAAATGGTGCTAAACACATAGAAGGGATTTCACTGAAAACACACCTCTTAGTAGCCAAGGACACTAGAAATGGAAACAACCTCTTGTCCCATTTTCTGAGGACTTTGGCCCTGGCTGATGTGCCTAAATGTCCATCAGCATATATAAATACATGGCTTCTTTAGTTTCACAGGTGTTTGGTAGGCAGAAATTTATCCAGTTGGTCTTTATTTTGACCCTGTAAAATCTTAGCACTTTTAGTGGAGGGGTTCATGCTAATTATCATTAGTTCTTAGCAAATCCCTTCAGTGATGTTCTGTGATCTTTTACTTAGGTATAAAACGATGATTAGGACCGAAACATGGTGCAAAGGAGAGCGAGGCCTGAGTCTGCATCCCAAAGACCTGATAGCAGCCCTGGACCTGCTGTCGAGGGACTGTGTCAACACAGGCCAGTTGCAGGGGCCCCATGTCTTCATCGGTAAGATGAGGTCAAGGAATTAGATGTTCCCTGTTGTTGAGATCTGCTAGCTCCTTCTTTTCCCCAAGAGGATGAGGAAATTTCATGTCCCAGAAGTCTAATTCAGGGCAGTAATAAGTTTTCTGTAGCTCCCTGGGAATAGTGTTTGGCTGCCTTATGTTAGTGTTCGCAGAAATTGTTTTGTAAGTTTGAGTTTGGGGGGGGCCTAGAGAGGTGAATTTCTTTCTCAGAGCCACATAAACCAGAGGAATCTGTGAAACTCATGTGACATGGTCAGCAACTCCAGCTGCCTTCTCTGCTCAGCCTTGGCATTGCTACTGAGGAGAAGGTGGGCTGGATGAAACCATGTTGGGTTCTCCGGTCATGGCCGAGGATTCAGGATGTGTTCTGAACCTCTTAAGGTTCTTTGAACCACTTTGAACCACTTAAGGTTTGAGTTTGGGTCTAGAGACTGCCTATGGAACGAACAAGAGAAAAGAGATTTTGGAGAAAAGCGTTACTTTTACTTACCTTCCTTGTAGGTATTTTCTTTCCCNCTGATAAGGTTTCCTTTTTTGAGACTCCTACTTCTCTTTTTGGTAGCAGACTAATTCATTTCCTGTATGGCATTTGATGTCTAGGCAGCCCCATTTCAGTCTCCTGGAGTCATCTCGAATACATGTGTGTTTTGTAAATTGTTTCACAGCGTGGCTAATGCAGGTGGGGTTTACGGCAATTTCTGCAGTGTGCTGGANTCCCCTCATTGCCTTTCTGATAGCCATGGACAATGGAGAGCAGGCCTCCTCTGATTTGTAGCTAGTTTCCTTCGAGTGGACCCAGACAGATTGTCCCCAAATATGCTACAATCTCTAGGAGGAGGTTAATATGTAGTTGCATAACATTCTTAAAATGCTTGGAAATTGGAGGCTGGAGAGATGGCATAAGCAGTTGAGAGCACTTGCTGTTCTTCCAGAGGACCAGGGTTCTATTCCCAGCACTCATATGGTGGGTCGCAACCACCTATAACTCCCATTTCAGGGGGTTCAATATCTTCTTCTGGCCTTTGTGGGCTCCAGGCACACATGTGGTACACAGATATGCATGCAGGCAAAAACACCTGTGTACATAAAAAAATTAAATTACAAAATACTTGGGAGTTGAAAGAGAAGAGTGAAGAGTTAATATAAGCACTCAGACCCCATATGTTCCTAAGTAGTTAAAATAAGCTGTGTACAGTGGGCAGTTCTTTCATGTACCGGCCTCCCTCCTTCAGCACCGTGTGCCAAAAGCAAGTCTCTGGCACCCACCTAAAGACATNTGCAGCTGCNNGGCGGNNTGGAGGGTTCCTCCATTCTTCTCTTTCTCCCTTTGGACCTTGTGCATCTGTTGGCTTGGTGAGACCCCTTTTTAGTGGGGTGACCTTTATCCAGGTTCTCATTAGTTTTCAGCTGACTCTGTACAATTGCCTTTGACTGGTAGTCTTGGACGTGTGATGGCTACTGTGTGCCAACCAAACATTGAAGCTGAAACTCTGGCCGATGCTGAATGGAGCAAGAGTGCNTGCTTATTCCCCTGCTTGTGGTCTTTGCTTGAACTTCCTAGCAGTAAATTTCACAGAAACAATACTTGTAGCATAGTACATTGTCATTTATTTCAAATGCAGAATCTGGNATGTTTTTTTATCACTCGAATGGAGGAAGGACNAGTGGCATTGAGATTAGGTAGGAACGTCAAGATGACAGAGTCAGACTCTCCAACTCCCTTTACAGTCTCTCTCCTAATGGGAAGCCCTTCCTTAGGCCGTCCCCAAGACAGCCTCTCTGCTAGTAGAGAGCTTTGCAAGCTCCNNGGTTCTTATCAAACNAAAGCCCCTNCAGGCCACACACAGCGAGGCTGATCCTTGGTCTGAACCTTTATTTCCATTCAGCTCACNTTTATCTCATGCCCTCTCTGGTTTTCAGTCACCGTGCTCACATTTGCTTGCAGCTTTGGCATTTGCATTATCTGCATGCCACTGGGTCCATGACCCTGCATCTACATGCAGAGATCAGGATGGANGCATCCAGGCCGTTCTCTCAGAGTCTCCCACAGTAAGTGGTGTGCACATCCGTATGCTGAGTTTCTTAGAGGAAGGCAGAGACNGCCGGAGTGTTTGNTTAGTTTATGTGGCTTTTGTAATAAATGAGAACAAACTTAATAACCATCTTGTAGTTGTGTGGGTCAGGAGTTTGACATGGTCTCATGGGCTAACAGCCTGTGTCCCTGTCNGGGGGCTCCAGGGAAAATCTGTTGTCATGCTTTTTCCAGCTCCCACAAGATTTCTTGTGGATCTTCCTTTTCAAATCCAGTTGCCTTTCTCTAGTTTTTCCACTCTGTTGTTNACATGACCTCTGACTCTTTTCTTCTGCTGCCTTCTATTCCAAGGGACTTCGTGATTGTGCTGAGCCCACCTGNATATTCTGGGGGAATACTCCCTGTCTGTCACTGCCTCAACCCCCTATGCAGCCGTAATATGCCTTTACCACATAAGCTAACACACCCATGGGTTCTGGGACTAGGATGTGGATAGCTGTCAGGTACCATGATTTTCAGTATCATACTCAACAAGTCCTGTATGTAGTAAGCAGGGTTCTTGTGAGTGTGCACNTGTGCATATGTGCTTAAANGGGAGAGCACAGGCCAGTGTCAGGTGTCCTCACCAGTCATTCTCCATTTATTATTTATCATGTGTGAGTGTGTGTATGTGCTGCAGGATATGTATGAAGGTCAGAGGACAGCTTACAGGAGTGAGTTCTTTCCTTCCACCAAGTCCTGGGTCCTGGGATTGAACTCAGGTCTTCAGATTTGGTGGCTTAACCTGTCAAGCCATCTTGCCAGACTTCCCCCTTAATTTTTACAGTAGAGTCTCTTCCCTGAGTCTGGAGCTCATTGATTTAGCCTGACCGACTGGCCAGAGTTCCAGGCATCTTCTGTCTCTGACCTCTCAGTGAAAGGTAAACAGATGTGTGTGCTGCTAGCACTGGCTTATGTTGGCACTGAGGATTTGAACTCAGGTACTTGTGCTTGTGGGGCTAGAGCCTTTCTAGACTGCCTGCTTCCCCTTGGCANTCAGTCTCTTTAAAGNTCCCCTTTCTGGCAGAATGTGTACAGAGGGCTTGCTACAGCCCTCTTTTACCGTGCCCAGCACTGATGTCTGCTGCTCAGGCGCTGTGGCTATAATGTGGAGATCAGCCAGAAAATCATATGCTCAAACTTCTTGTACTAAGTATGGGAAACTGGGGTTGGCATAACTCTTAGCTCCCTGTTTTTTTTTTTTTCTGATAAAATTGAGAAATTAATGCTAACCCTTTAAGATTCCAGGCTTGGTTACGTGTTGAGAGTCTATTATAAGAGTGAGTATTTGGCAGAGATAAAGGGTGGTGGGGTCACCCAAAGCAATAAATAATGTGGGCAGTGTGGAAGGCCATAAAATGTACAACAGGACCCCATTAAAGAAAGGGCTGGGAACAGGTGATGGAGGTTGTGTACATGGTGAGGGACTGGGAAGGGGCTGGGAGGGGGTGACTGGCTGCACATGGTGAGTGGTGCATTGTATCAAGGGTTATAGTTACCCTCTGAGGGCTACAGCCATCTTGGCAGTCATTGATTCTTGAAGTCTGGGCTTGNATCAATGCAGAGAGGTGGGTGACTTTCCCAAAGCCACATGAGCCAAGACATGTTTTCTTCCCATGAGTCCATGAGTTCTCTCCCAAGGCAGAGGAAATACTTCTCTGTGTGNTGTTAGTAAACTGTGGAGGCTAGCTACTCCAAGTGCGTAGCATCAAACGAGTCATTGTTCGGGTGGATTCATTGTCCTGAGAAATGCAGAGACTAATTTTGCTTTCTCTGATATTTTCCCAACAGGGCAACCAGACCCTGCACGGTTCTCTCTCTCTCTCTCTCTCTCTCTCTCTCTCTCTCTCTCTCTCTCTCTCTC
>LZPO01087233.1:72375-86820 GCA_001675575.1 Neotoma lepida | reverse complement strand
ACTTAGTTCCAGACACGTGGAAGACACAAAACATGTGAGCTGCTGCTATCATTTCAACTTTGATAGTTGTCTTTTTTGTTAGTTTCACAGTTAGAAACTAACTGATGACTTTGTCTAGATGCTAAGGTAGTTACTGCATTTAGNTCCTCTGNTAAACTGAGTTTTTCTTTTCTTAATCTAAAATGAAAATGGAAATACNCCTTTTAAAGGAGATCTTTAAAAAATATTTATGTGCATGTGGAGGTGAGAAGACAACTTGCAGGAGTCAGTTTTCTCTTCCACTATGTGGTCCCTGGTATTGAGCTCAGGTCAGCAGTCTCAGTGGCAAGACTTCTTACTCACTGAGCCATCCTGCTGGCCCTGAAACCCAACTTTTAGGACCGAAAGCCTACTTAAGAATAGTCAGTTCTTCATGGTGTTAGTTACACTTCGAACTACAGCCTCACTGTATTCAATTCCCTGGTGTTAGACTCCAAGGAAACATCTGATACACCTTCAAGGNGGTGTTAGTAACTATGTAGGAACCACCTCCATCCAATGGCTGACAGTGAAGTTTCTAGTAGAGGNTTGTTTTCTCTGAGCTAGCTCTGTTTCAGGATGGCTCTTGTCAGTGACCACTCTCCAGTTGTCCTGTGGTGGAGATTACCATGAACCTGAAGAAAGGACATCAGAGCAACAACTGGGTGTGAATGTGACAACCCCCTCACCCCCTACCCTTCCTCTAGTCGACCACGTAGACCAGAACTTTTCCCTTCCCTTTGCTGGGGTTAGAGACAAACTCAAGACCCCACAGAATTTGCAGTTGTCATTGTGCCTTCGGGTCACAGGGGCTTGTGTGAAATCCCATGGGTCATGGAATTAGACATTTTGCTTTCCTTNCAGTTTTCATCTCAGGTTTGTAATAATGACAAGCCTTTTGGATAAGTCTAAGGAAATGAAGCATGTGCTGAAGTGAAATAGAGAAGTATAAATTCAGGGGATATTTAATTAAAAAAATTAACACTTATTGGGTCCAGCTGGGGCTTAGTTCTGGAGAGGTCTGAGTATGGAGGGAAGGACCAGAGGGGAAGGTCTATAGGGTTACTCAGTATTGTAAATGAACACAAAGCACACTCTGAAAGAGGCACAGTGTCTTAGTACATTTAAAGCTGAGAGCCTGGGTCAGGCGGGGAAGACAGAAGGGCCCGGGACAGGGAGGGAGTTTCGGAGCAGCTAGCGTGGGTGTTCAGATTACCACACGAAAGCTAGTTTCAGATTCTCAGGGTGGATTTCTGCATTGGATCATGCTCCTGTCTGCTCATCTGTCATGGTCACCAGAGGCTGCAGATCCTTGACCCTGCCTTGCTTTCTATCCAGAATCCCCCAGAAGCCCAAGCCACTAGGAGAACTGGAGTTAAGGTGGCAGAATCGCAGCTGGATGACTCTGTTCTACTTCCCTTACTTGGTGGTTTTATTCTTTTTTAGTGAATATTTAAAAAGAACAAAATGTGGTTCCCNAGGCCTCACACTGATTGTTCAGAAAAGCAGAGGGACCTGGAGTCAGGGTATACACTGCCACTTCATTGTCCCTTTTCCTGGATTATATATGGGAAGTGTTTTATGCAACTTGAAGATTCCACACAGAGNTACTAGCACCTCTGCTACGTTCAAAGTATGAAAACTTTCTACCTCCTCTGCCATTGTCAGAATGAAGGGGAAAAACTCTAGGGTTAGTTATGGAAAGAATTTTTATTTTTTATTTACTTTTAAAGTTTACTTATTCTTACAATGGCCAAAATAATATGTGTGGAATATTATTTTAAGATTATGTTACATCTGTTTATGCTGTGGGACATTTGTTTTAATGATGCAAAGATGTGTTGCATTCTTTTATGTTGCATTTGTTTAACTCTGAAGCCGTGTTACTGTTGAAGACACCTGGATGGTCAAATAAAGAGCTGAATGGANGATAGCAAGGCAGGAGAAAGGATAAGTGGGGCTGTCAGGCAGAGAGAATATATAGAAGGAAAAATCTAGGAAAAAGAAAGAAGGAGCAAGAGAACAAGGAGAGGAGGATGCTAGGGGCCAGCCAGCCAGCTATGGAGTAAGAGTGAAAGTAAGATATGCAGAAGTAAGGAAAAGAAAAAGCCCAGAAGCAAAAGGTAGATGGGATAATTTAGGTTAAGAAAAGCTGTCTAGAAACAAGCCAAGCTAAGGCTGGGCATTTATAATTAAGAATAAGCCTCCGTGTGTGATTTATTAGGGAGCTGGGTGGCTGGCCCCACAAAAGAGCAAAAACAACAATAATACTTCTATGACTTTATTAGGCTATATATATATTAATACAGATTTAATGATTTTGTTTAACAGATTTTAATAGCCAATTATATATGTTTCTAAGCCAATCTCTTCATTTGAGGTCTTTAAAATGTTTTGTTTGTATGCCTCTCCCCTCCTCTCCTTCCCCATCACCCTCACCTTCCTAAGATTCAGTGAGGGTCTTATGTAACAGAGAGGTCTCACCACTGGGTAAGGCTCCACTCATAATGCATCTGGTGCAGCTTGGACTGTTGCCAGTCATACACTCTTCCTGCACAGCTGTCCTGCTGTGGCACTATGAAAGGAGACAGCAGAGCTGAGAGGCGGGATATCCATGCCAGTCACCTCCTGTTGCTGCCACCAGACACCTGAGCTGGTCCACCNGAAGGAGGGAAGGTTATGTGCCTCACAGTCTCAGGGACCCAGTCTGTGGTTTCATCCTGTGGCTTGGGTCCTGTGGCATCATGGTGCACCACTGGAACAATGCATCGGAGAGTGGCTGCCCACCTCATAGAACAGAGAGGAAGGGAGAGGCTGGGCTACAGTACCCCTTCAAGGGTACACTGCAGTGTCCCCACTTTTTCCCATTATGTCATATCTCCTTAAGATTCCAGCACCTCCCAATAGTATCATAAGATGGTGACCAAGCCTTTAATGTGGGGNGACACTAACAAACCATGGTGTCCAAAAGGAAGAGGATGTGGGTGACAGAATGCCTTCAAATATCCAACAATCATGTTAAAAGACAAAAGCCAGAATGAAACAGGTAAATTAGTTTTAATAATATGTATTCTTTTTCTTTATCCATTCTTTGGTTGAGGGGCATCTAGGTTGTTTCCAGGTTCTGGCTATTATGAATAATGCTGCTGTGAACCTAGTTGAGCAAGTGTCCTTGTGATACGATTGAGCATTCCTTGGGTATATGCCCAAGAGTGGTATCATTGGGTCTTGAGGTAGATTGATTCCCAATTTTCTGAGCAACTGCCATACTGATTTCCAAAGTGACTGTACAAATTTGTACNCCCACCAATAGTGGAGGAGTGTTCCCCTTGCTCCATATCCTCTCCAACATGAGCTGTCATCAGTGTTTTTGATCTTAGCCATTCTGACAGGTGTAAGATGGTATCTTAGAGTTGTTTTAATTTGCATTTCCCTGATGACTAAGGATGTTGAGCAATTCCTTAAATGTCTGTGGCATTTAAGAATATATATATTTTTATTAAGAATTTTTTTATTCATTTTACATACCAACCACAGATCCCCCTCTCATCCCTCCTCCCTCTCCCCCCAGCCTTCTCCCCTCAGCCCTCTCCCCCCAGTTCACCCCCATCCCCTCCTCTGAAAAGATAAAGCCTCCCATGGGGAGTCAGCAAAACCTGGTACATTCAGTTGAGGCAGGTCCAAGCTCCTCCCCGTGCATCAAGGCTGTGCAAGGTGTCCCACCATAGGTAATGGGCTCCAAAATGCCAGTTCATGCACCAGGGATAGATCCTATTCCCACTGCCAGGGCTCCTTAAACAGATCAAGCTATACAACTGTCTCATGGGACCTAGTCCAGTCCCATGGAGGTTCCACAGGTATTCGTCTAAAGTTGATGAGTTCCCACTAGTTTGGTTTGGTTGTATCCGTAAGTTTCCCCATCATGATCTTGACCCCCCCCTTGATCATATAATCCCTTTTTCCACTCTTCGACTGGACTCCCAGAGCTCAGCTGTGGATCTCTGCATCTGTTTCCATCAGTTCCTGGATTGAAGGCTCTATGATGACAGTTAGGGTATTCACCAATCTGATTACTGGGGTAGGCCAGCTCAGGTACCCTGTCCACTATTGCTAGTAGTCTAAGCTGGGGTCATCCTTGTGGATTCCTGGGAACTTCTCTATCACCAGGTTTCTCCCTTACCCCATNATGTCTCCCTCTATCATGGTATCTCTTTCATTGCTCTCCCACTCCATCCCTGTTCCAGCTCTACCATCCCATTCCCTTATGTTCTCATCCCCCATCCCCTACCCTCTATTGTCCCCCTCATCCCCAGTTTACTCAGGAGGAGATCTTATTTTTTCCCCTTCCCCAAATGATCCATACATCCCTCTTAGGGTCCTCCTTGTTACCTAGCTTCTCNNGAGCTGTGGGTTGTAGTCTGGTTATCNTTTNCTTTACATCTAGTATCTACTTATGAGTGAGTACATACCATGTTTGTCCTTCTGAGTCTGGGTTACCTCACCCAGGATGATATTTTCTAGTTCCATCCATTTGCCTGCAAATTTCATGATGTTGTTCTTTCATACTGCTGAGTAGTACTCCATTGAGACCCCAGGAGCTGCTCAGTCCATGTAGTTGCTTGTCTCAGCAGTTCCAATTTGGTGCTGAAGACCTGGAGAGGTCCTGGAGAGCTGCAGGTGTCCAGATCATGGTGGACGACTGAGGCAGGTGGGTTCTGATGTCAGCAAAGAGTGGATGGCATCAACATCGGCATCAGAAGGAGCAACAGCGTAGATTCACTCACAAGCAGGGANCAAAGGCCAGTAGGCAGAAACAGCATTTCTGTCCCTCAGACCTCTTTGTATGTGGGCTACAGCCGGAAGTTGCCACCTATTCTAGTGGAAGGCCTTTCCCCTTCAGTTAATTCTTCCGAGAAACATCCCCACAGCTCTGCATGGAGGTGTGTCCTTAGTTGGTCCCAGATTCAGTCAAGCTGACAACCAGATTAATCATCACACTGTTTGTGATGGTGATGGTGGGGAGTAGGGTGAGAGTGGGGACAGAAGTTTTCAAGTAAGGAAACCCACCAGAAGCATTTGGGTTACTTCCCTGAAGTCATGCACTGAGGAGGTGATAGGGCCAGGACAGAGGTTCATGGCCCCCACCTAAACTGCCTTCTTGCCATCTGGAAAATGAGGGGTAGAACCAGATGACCTCCAGTGCCCTTGCCTGCTTTGACAATGATGTGGATGTTTATACTGCCTCTCCCTCCATGGTGCACATGAGATGTTATATCTGGCAGGAAGTCTTCATTGCTCACAGCCACTCTGAGCTTGGGCTGTGCCTTCCCATAGCTCTAGTGTTTGGATTCAGGAGTGACTAATGATAAAAGCATAGAACAAGTGGCCTGCCATCCAGATACCTCCGCCAAGTCTCTTATGGCTAAGTCCCAGCAGTTATAAATAATAAAATAATGACATCACTCTCCTCTGCTATCCAATATGGTGCGATAGGAAAATAAACTGTTTCTCTCCCCCGAAGTCCCAGCTATGTTTGATGTTGTTTTCTTTCTCTTCGATGTGTTTTTCTCAGTTGCTTCAACACGATGAGCTGCATTCTTGTCAGTTTTACCCCAGCATTCNGCAGAGAAAACATTATTTAGTTCGCTGATGGGTACCTTTCATTGGCTTTTCTGATTACACAGAAGCTCAAACACAGTTGAAATTTAATTGCTCTGAGCCCNAAACTCTACACTTGTATGAGTGTGGATGCCTTTGAATATTTTCATGCTGGGCCCCTGAGCCCTTAAAATATCACTCTAGGAAAGTGGGTATGGAGATGGCACTGTAGAAGGGATATGCATTCTGATGAAACAGCTCCCACTCCTGAGTTTGACTTAAACGATTTAATGCATGTTTTGCTTATTTAAAAAGACACTAGTGCCGGGCGGTGGTGGCACACGCCTTTAATCCCAGCACTCGGGAGGCAGAGGCAGGAGGATCTTTGTGAGTTCAAGGCCAGCCTGGGCTACCGAGTGAATTCCAAGAAAGGCACCAAAGCTACACAGAGAAACCCTGTCTCGAAAAAACAAAAAACAAAAACAACAACAACAACAACAACAACAACAACAACAACAACAACAAAACCAAAAAAGACACTAGTTTCTCATCCGTATCAAGAGCACATTTCTTCATGGGGGTCATTTGCACTATTGCCATCATTAAATGCTTGCTAGGAGCTAGGCTTGGGTTGGTACTGGTGAGTCAGAACCCTTGGTTTCTGCAGAAGGCTTATTTGTAGGATGAACTACATTTAAGAGCAGACATGTTTTAGGACCAGGAGGCTTCAGAGTAAAAATAACAAGTTCCTGTGGCCATGCTATGCGGCAAACAGACAAACACATATGTGTCTTTCCACAGTGCCAGAATTTATTGAATAAAAAGTTCTCAAATTTCAACCCTTTCAATGGCTACAGTTTACCACATAATTTCTCGTACCTTTGTAATCTNGCTGAGGCAAATGGAGGCTCTTTTATTTCAATCTTGTTTTATTTTTGTTTTTAAAGACAGGGTCTCACTATGTAGCTTTNTGCACCTAGAACTCACTATGTAGACAAGGCTAGCCTCAAACTTGTANAGATCTGCTTGGCTATGCTTCCCAAGTACTTGAACTAAAGCCATAAGCCACCACTTCTGGCTTTTTATTCAANTCTAAATTACTAATATTAACTCTAATATTAAATACCATACACATACATGNTAAATCTACCTATAGANCTGCATATGTGTGGTTTATGTGACTACAAGTTAGANAGATCTNCTCTGGAGTTCATAAGGTTTCAGAAATGGCCTGGTAGAGATGCTAACAGAGTATGTATTGGTAAGTCTCATTTTGTGAAGGAAGATGGAGACAGGTGACAAATGAATTGAACCCAGTGTAGAGCAGGACATATTAGGTCTAGGTCCAAATGGGCAAGCAAGTGGACACATAGAAGAAGGCTGTGTCAACTGTCAGGGACCAAGCCAAACTGAAGCCCACGGATAGACAGGAGTCCTCTGCCTGTCAGCTCTTGGCACATCACCAAGTATCAGATGATAGATTGGTGTGGGTCCATATCCTTCATGATGCTAAGTACCTACCATTCTATGGGGTCTAAACAAAGGAATGACACCTTTTCCAAAGTCTGGTGCATTGGATAAGTTATTGGGCCTGGTGATTTTAGTAGACCATGTGCTCCTACAGTCTCAAGTCTCCAGATCCATTTATAGGGCAGGACTCTTTTCACTCCCAGGAATGAGTCACCATTCTGATCCATGTGGGTTGTGCTGGGTATGAGGTGGTATCTGTGGCCCNACTTGGGCTNTAGTCATCCCNCTCCCTCAAAATGAAGAAAAAAGCTGCTTGTAGAGTCTCTCAGAGTAAAACACAGCCTGAAAAGCCACTGTTTTCCACATTATGGAGGAACTCAGAGTAGGGCANAGCCTGCTCTTGACACACAATGTGGCTTGCCTAGCTCCATTGCGTTTGAGAGTCATTGTACCCTGGCTTTCCAGGGAAGGGTGAACAGCTCAGGTCACAGGCAGGCTCAGTTCCTCACAGAGAAGAGGTCCTTAGCTGTGAGCTGCTGCTAGCTTACAGCACTCAGCTCCCACCTCCTCCTGGCACAGTCTCTGCCTGAGTCTNGAAAGGGTAAGCCANGTCCACACTACCCCTCTCCCCTCCTGTCCNGCCTCCTCCTGTNTCCTCCTCTCTCCTCCTTTACCCTTCCCNTTCCTCTTTCTCAGTTTAGCCAGTGAGAAAAGANGGAGACACTAAGGTTTANTAGCCACTCNTGGCCAGAGGTTGCCATNTGGGAGAGAGCAGAGCAGCCCTGCCTTCTCAGAAGTTGGAGCCAATTCTCATGTCTCTCATTTTCGGTGCAGGAGCAACTCATNGCTCTGCCTCTTACCCTATGAATGGAGTGAAGTTTTGCTCTGTATCCATGGAAACCCCACCAAAAAGTCTTTGTATTNAGGATTCGTTGAAGGTCAGTCAAGTATAAAAGATTTTGAAGACCTTAGCAAACCACACAGCCGAGTGAGTGAGCCCAAAGAAGGAAAGGAAAGNGACAAAGAGGATATTCTTTTTCAAATAATGGAATCTTCTGTTTTCCCTGAAATTAAACATTTTTAAAATGGCATGCTCGTTGTGTAAATACTTTGTAAAAGTTAACATTTAAAACATAATCCCTCCAGCCTTGTCAGCCAAGGATGATAGACACGATGGTTTTGACATAATCCATTCAAGGAGAAGAAGACTCTTGGATCTGGTTGCAGCTCCTGTTTGTAAAGATAATCTAAAGAGAAAAACTTGCTAAGGCTTAGTCTCTGTCCAGCAGTTGGATGTTCCTTGGAGATCCTGGGTGTAGGGGTATTTCAGGTCTATGCTGCATAGTTTTATGCCAACTTGACACAAGTTAAAGTCATTTGAGAGGAAGAAACCTCAATTAAGTAAATGCCTCCATAAGGTCCAGCTGTAGGGCATTTTCTTAGTAATTGATGGAGGAGAGCCCAGCTCATGGCAAGTGATCCATCCCTGGGTTAGTGGTCCTGAGTTCTATAAGAAAGTAGGCTGAGCAAGCCTTGGGGAGCAAACCACTGAGCGGCACCCCTCCATCGCTTATGCACGAGCTCCTGCCTCCAGGTTCCTGCCCTGTTAGTTTCTGTCCTGACTTCCTTAGATGATGGACTACAATGTGGAAGTGTAAGCTCCTCAACTTGCTTTTTGGTCATGGTGTTTCATTGTAGCAACAGTGACCCTAACTAAGACAAGGTCTGAAAGACAACATGTTCTGATGGAGAGGATGGAAACTTCTCTCCATCCTTTGAATGGGTCTTATCCAGAGACCCTTGTGGGATTGGCAGAGGTAGAGAGAAGACAGGCTTTTAGCTGTGCATCCCACTGTGCCAGCCTCTGGTTTTGGGCAAGAATTGAGTGAGAAGGTCCTGCCTAGGAGGGCCACTCTGGCCAAGTGAGCTGATGTTTACATGCTGTCGAGACNGAGGTCTGGCACATCTCCAGTGTTTTGCCCACATTTGTGTTTATTAGCACAGTGGCTGCTCATCTTCTGTCTTCACATTTTGTCCTCCCTGTGAGCATGTGAAAACCACAGATTACTGAGAGCATAGGGATGACAGTAAATCTCATCTGGGTCTGGTAGAGAATGGCTGCTTTTCATGGCCCAAGAAGGATGCTGTGGGGTTAAAGGAAGGGGCTGAGTTTATGGACCATAAACATAATTCTTATCTTAAAGTTGAGGCAATTATAGTGTACAGGTCCCAGGCTTCCAATAGGATCAAANGAGGAAATCTACCCACAAGATAGGTCTGGGGCTTTTAGATGCCCAAGAATCATCTTCATTCCCAGTTGGCATGGCGTCTGTCACTGCTTTGGTCCTTGTGTGAGAAGACTTCTGGTATAGGAACTGAATACAGGGCCTCAAGCAAGCTAGATAAGTGTTCTGTCACTGAGATGNATCTCTAGCCAAAGGCCTACTTTTCTTTATTTTTTATTGAAAAATTTCACTGATGTGCATGTGTGTGTCTCTGTGTGCCTATGTGTATCATGTGTGTGCAGATACCCTCTGAGGCCAGAAGATGGCATCAGATCCCTTGGAGCTGGAGTTACAGGTGGTTGGGAGCCACTGGCTGTGGGTGCTGGTAGCTGAACTCTGGTCTTCTACAAGAGCAATAAGTGCTTTTAACTCTTGAGCCATCATTGCTCAAGCCCCATGGTTACTATTCTTTATGAATTATTTGGAAATGAAAATTCTGACGTGTTTACAATTTTACTTTTACCCACCCTTTTCACAGGATGGTGAGTTTTGTGAAATTCTTTAGGCAAGGGTGGTTTAATACAAGATTGTTTGTGTTAAGGACTTCCTGCGGGATTTTGGGTCTATTAAAAGCCTGTCCACAGCTGCTGTTTTGCTAGTCCATATGTTGAGAAATTTCTGTGTAGGTGTGTTATCCTGTGCTTCCTGAGTCCNACTTGGCATTTTATTGTGGATGATTATTGCTTCTGAAGAAATTATGTGCATACNTGCCGGCAAGAAACCCACAAATGATGTGGAAATTCTTCATATAAATTGCTTAAAAATCTTCAGATTCAAGCCTTACCCTCTCCCATCTTAAGCTAATAGTTTTCAATATTAGGCCTCCTTGCAAGTGGCGTGACCCATTTGCTCCATCCTGACCCTTCACAGTAATGAGTTTCCAGAGCTGCTTGGAACTGGCTTCCCTTCCCTGCTCCTGTGCTTGCCTTGAGCTTGCCAATGCTAATTTCCACATGTGATTTGGCTTTTCTTACCTTTCTCATAAACTCATGGAACACGACAGATCTTTGGTTTGATGGGTTCACGTGGTCAGTGAATAATCATTCTGTTTCTCCTGACTACCCATGCTCAGGCACAGCAGGGAGTCCTCTTGTTATCTTTAGGGCAAAAGTGTGGAATGAGTGATAAATTAGCCCGGGGTCTTGGAGACGCTGCAGGCNAATGATGCTGAAGGTGATNGTGAACAGGACAGAGGAGAGCGGAGTCACCGCACTGAGAGCCCTGCCAGCTGGAGCGGGGCTGCTTGAAAATTTCTCCTGATGAGCTGAGGGTGAGGAAGCCTCTGCCATCAGTGTGATGAAGATAGCAGCCAGGGCTCCACTCAGAGAGAACAGACTCACTTATTGGATGCCTCGTGGTGTGTAGCTGACTTCTTGTTCCTGGAGTATGTTACCTTGCTGGGTCATTGTCTCCAGAAAGGTCCTTGATCCTNCCGTCAGCTGATGAAAACAAACACAACCTCCAAAGCTGGCTGAGACCTCCTCTCATGGAAGCCTGTTGTTTTACAGTGTTGTTTCACCAGGGCTCTGCACCTAGCCTGCCCGCTGGGAGGCTATAATCTGCTCCCCAACTCCCTTTAATCACATATATTTAGTAAGGCAGATTTGAGTTTTCTTTTCTCCAGAGTTTAGGTGATAAGCTCACTTTCCTGGATTGAAAGTAAAAGTTTGTTTTATAATTCACCTGTATAACATTTGAACTGTTTTGTTGGTGTTTATTCATCGCACATAGTGATGAACCTCACGAACTTTGACCATGTTCAGCCCATGCCCTCTCCCTGCCCCCCACAGATACTCCCCTCCCCACAACTTTATTTTCATGGTGTGTGTATATGTATGTGTGTGTGTGTGTGATTTTATGTATATGCATGGAATCTAAGATCCACAAGAGAGAAAACATGTAATATTTGTCTTTCTGAGTCTAGGAAATTGATCCTCTCTCTCTCTCTTTTTTTTTGTTGCTTCTGATTTTCTATGTAGCCAAGCCTAGCCTTGAACTCCTGATCCTCTTGTTTCTACCTCTCATGTGCTAGGGTTGTAGGCAAACACAGTTGTGCTCCCTTTATGAATGCTAGGGATTATGCCCAGGGCTTTGNGTGTGCTAGACAAGTCCTCTGACAACTGAACTACACTGCTAGCTTTGGGAACTATTTATGAGGTTTCCTCTCTACTGTCCTAATTAGAGACAGGACCCCGGCTGCAGAGAGGCTGCCAGCCCTTTGTGGGTCTCCACCTGTTTCTTGTGTGACCTGACCAGGGCCAGTTGCAAAGGATGAGCTTGTTGGTGGGCTGGCTTGCACACACATCTCTCAACATTCTCATGTTTTGGAAAAATGATTTAGCAGGAGAGGGGGTCTTCCATGTAGCCAGAATCCTGTCACTGGANGATCAATGGCAGATTCCATTTTTGGAAGCCCTAGTGTTGCTTATTCCTAGACTAAATGAGGAATGATCGTANATTAGGTAAAGGAGTGATGGGAAATGTGGGGAAATCCCTCCTTTGGAGTCTGAGAGCAATTGCTGCCATTGTATTAATGCAAACCCTGGGACACTTTGCAGACCACTGGGGTGAGGCCCATTGTCCGGGATGACTGTTTGCACATCCACANCACTCCTGCTGGCTTCAGCAAAGGGCNCAAGCATACATCTCACAGCGGAGCTTTGCCCAGGGTGTCTTGTTATTTTTGAAGCATGTTTAGTGTTAATTATTTGACCCAATTATGGACAGTATCTGGGAAGGAAAGACTATTTCCTTATGAAATAGTACTGAATGAATGCAGAGCACATGGAAAGAGGGCCAACTCCTCAAAAGAGGCCCAAGGTTATTCTGGTTACTTCACGAAAAAAAAAGGAAAATAAAAAGAAACAGATTAATACAAATAAAGCATATTGGACTTTATCTTTAAAAAGATTTATTTTTATTGTTTTAAATTATGTATATATCTGTGTGTGGAGGGGTGGTGGTGGAAGCCATCATATTGCCCTAGATCTGTGGCCATGAGCTAGGCGATGTGAGTGCTGGTGACAGAAATCAAGTCCTGTCTAAAAACAGTATATACTCTGAACTGTCAAATCATCTCCACAACCCCTGGACTTTGTGTTCAAATCTTCTAAGCTGTACAATATACAGNATTAAAATCATCTTCAGAAGCTTTTAAAATAGAGCACAAATATAGATCATATCTGGAGAAATGAGGACAACCATCTTCAGGTAAGTTTAACCTGCTGATCATGGGACATAGACACCCAACAACAGCTATGCATGTGGCCCAACAAAAAATCCTATACTTACTTAAAACACTATGCGATTGTATGTAAAGATTAATTTTTTTATTTTAAAATTTTAAAAATTAAAACAAATTTTGGCTCTCAAGAGTTAGCTTTGTAGATAATGTGGTGTTACAGTATTAAGAGGCTGGACACATNTGGTAATAGTTTTCTAGTGCCCAGGGAATTTTTAGAATTGAAACTAAATAGATGTGAACAAGTCATAGCAAGCATGTCTCCCTTTCCTTTCTGAACTACATATGAAGGTGGTAAGTGCTTTAGATCTACAGTTGAGCCTAGCAAAACTCCAGCATGTCTAAAGACAACAGCTGCCTGTGTTCACAGTGTCCGTATCTCATGGGAGGTAGGCTGCCATGTATGTTCATGCAGAGGCTGATGGGAACTGAGGGTGGCTCAGAGAGGCTGTGCTGTGTATTATATCAAGTGGCTAGTAGTTGTATCTCTTAGGGGATGGTGGTAAAGAGAGTGGAGGAGAAAAGAGGACGGAGAAGATTGCATACTTTTGGAAGATAGCTGTATATGGGTGTAGACGTCTTAGGGGCAGCCCTGCCTGAATNATGTGTAGCAGAACTCCAGGCTCCTAGCTGGGGATAAGTGCCAAGCTCCTGTCTCTACCACATGTTGCTGATTGTGGAATTCTAGAGGCTCCTTCTAGAGACTGTGCAAACCGTGGAGAAGTTATGGCTTTTTTCCCTCTGCAGCCTCAGGATAATTTTTTCAAGGCTGAACTCCATTCATCCTTCTGGGGCCTCTCCAGTGCAGAGTAGCTGGCTTAAGGCCTTTGGGGTCCAGTATGCACAGGGGCATCTCACTTCCTATAAAGTGGTGGGGGTTCCTTCCTGTGGAATGGGCCTCAGATCCATCCAGAGAGCAGTGGTTGCCCCCATAATAGTCATGCTAATGTTGCAGCAACAGAGATATTCTTCCTGATGAATTGGTGTAAATGTACACTTTTAAATGGTGTATGCCTATAGGTTATGTGCCTATCTCAAACAATGCTAAAAGAACCCCCAAAGGAAANCGTGTTATGCAAATGAACTCAAGTTTTGATAATACATGGCCTAGAACAGCAATGTAAGTTCCTAGGGCACATTCTTGGGATGACTGGCACTCATGCTCTTTCGGTGAAAGTCCTTNTTCAGAACCCTGGGTAATGTAAGGCCCTTCGAGGGCCTCATCTATCAAACTGTTCATATTTGTCAGAAGGATGCTTAGTGGGATGATAAGGGAAGCCACATGGCATCACCTGCTTAATTTATAGGTACGTTAAAATGACCAAGCTCATAACACAGTTTCTCTATGAAGATCTGTTCTTTCTGAGGTGTTCTCCCTTCTAGGTCATCAATGGCTGTTTTCTCCTGAAGTGTGGGCTCCTGGGGGTTGCTCCACNAGTGCCTGGAGCTCTTATCATAGCTTTGGGGAAGGGAGTTCATCTCCATTTTCATCCAGTTTCATGGAACTGGAAGGGTTGTAGGATGGTCAGAGGTAGCAGCTTTCTCTGTGAGAGAGGCACAGATGGACCAACCCCATGTGAGCCACTGGGCAAGGAGCACCCTAGGTGTGGGTGGATGATACTGAGACCCTGAATGGGTTCTGTGCTGTAGATATTTTTCATCATNTGTGACATGTCCTTTAGGAAGTGACTTGTTCATGATATATCATGTAGTATTCTGAAAAGCTAATTGAAAAAAATTAGTCTGCTTAGTTTTTAGGGCATAGATCATATTGCAATGCATTCTGGGAGTCTGTGAATTTACACTACCAAGGGGTATAATGATTACTTATCC
>LZPO01087233.1:23821-54085 GCA_001675575.1 Neotoma lepida | reverse complement strand
TTCTTTGGCGACTTCATGCACTAAACAATGTATGTGCATCGTACCTACCCCCACCCCCTCTCCAATCCACTCTAGACCCCATCTCCCACATCTCCCTACAAATTTCATCTCCTCTTCCCTCCTCCTCCTCCTTCTCCTCCTCTTCACCCACTGAATACAATTGCTGTCACCCATATGCTTAAAAAGAGAGGGCACCTTCCAATGGAACGTGGAGAACCTACAATGGCCGCACTGCTGAAGAAAGTTGACTCTTCTTCCCCAAGTGGCCATCACCGGCCAATAGCTTCTCACTAGGGGTAGGAGCTCATAAGCTCCTCCCCCTTCATGTTGGAGTGTTGATTGACTTGATCTTGCACAGGTCATTCTCTCTTTTGAGATAGGATTTTTCTGTGTAGCTTTGGCTGTCCTGGAACTAACTGTATAGACTAGCCTGGCCTCAAGCTCAGAGCCCTACCTGCCTCTGCCTCCTGAGTGCTGGGATTAAAGGTGTGTGCCACCACTGCCTGGCAATCTTGTGCAGGCCTTCTGCAGGCAGCCATAACTGCTATGAGTTCATGTGGTCTTGTTATGTCTAGAAGGCATAAAATCACAACAATCATTCCTGACTTCTGGCTCTTAAAGTCTTTCCACCCCTCTTCCATGATGCTCCCTCAACTTTGGGGTATTGAGGGGGTATGATATAGATTTCCCATTTAGGGCTGAGACCTCCATGGTCATGTATCCTCTGCACTTTGACCAGTTATGAATCTCTGTATTAAATGTTGTTGTCTGCATAAAGAAGTTTCTATGATTAAGGGTTGTTCTGGCCTATATGAATAAGGATACGTATTTATAAGACAGTTTGATGTTATGTCCCTTTAGCAAGATAATAGTAGTAGGGTTTAAGATCTACCCAGCCACAAGTTCTTGGCCAGGTTTACAGCACTAGACATCAGTTCCTACCTGTGGATCAGGACTTAAGTCAATTAGAATTAGAAGTTGGTTACTCCCACAACATCCATGCCACTATTTCACCAATAGGCATATCTTGCCAGGCTGGGGACTATTATAGCTTACAGAATTCACAGCTGGTTAAGACTGTTGATGGCTTCTTTCCCCAAGCAGGCTGCCAAGCACCCCCTGCCCATCTCCCTTCTGCATGCTTCTGGCATCCTCAGGAGAACCAGCAAACCTGGAATACTTGGAGGGTTTTCTCAATGATTCCCTACAGGATAAGATCTATGATCTGAATGGGGAGGGCTTGGTGATTAGAGTCCACTTTGAAGACTTGCTTGCTGTTCTCCAGCCTTTCCATTCCTGCTTCACGTACGGCTCCTGTTACACACCACACATCCACAGGGGATGAGAAGGATCACAGCTGAGGGTGTGGAATCAAACACATTTCAAACTAGTGAATAATGAAAGCCACCATTAGCTGGATCCTCTCTCTGGACAGGGCCTGGGCTAAGCCTTTTATCTCCACAATTTCATTTAATCCTCAGTACTGTTCCGTAAGATACTCTGAGCCATCCCTAATTTACAGATGAGAAAAGCGGGGAGCAGAGAGAGGTTAAATGGTGTGCACAAGCCACTTTGCCAGTCTTGTCCAAACCCATTTGAACTGCAGCTACCCTACTCCCTTGCCTTTTAAACCAGCCTACAACTCAGTCAGTTAACTCAATGTTAGCCTTTAACTAGGATGTGGGGGTGATCCTCAGTCCAGCCCTACACCTCACTCTTGGCCCTGGAGCTGGTATAGTGATTTGGAGCTGCACAGAACCAGACCAAAGAATTAGCTCTGCAGAGCTTCTGTTTCTCAGAACACTTATATGTGTGAGTGTGTGAATATTCTTTTGTGCATCTGTGTGAAGGCAAGATGTTGGTCTCAGGAGCCATCCATCGTGTCCTTTTGAGACAGGGTTTCCCATTGGGATGGCCATCGAGCCCTAGGACCCCAACTGCCTCTATCCCCCTCAGTTCTGAGATAGCAAGTGTGCACGTAGCACTAGATTTTTATGTGAGTGCTGGGGATTGATATCAGGTCCTCATGGTTGCATAGTAAGCAGTTCACTAATGGAACCCTTACCCATCACTCAGGTGAGTATGGTTAGTATCTTGTATTAGCTGAGCACCATGCTAGTTGAAGGATGCCATTCTGGGTCATGGAGACTATAATCCCTCATGTTCTTATCCTTTTGAGATGGAATCAGCACTTGCAGAACCACCTAGTCAGGTAAACTTATCGCTTGCCAAAGACAAAACTCTGATAGCTTGTGCCACTCACAAGGCTTTATTCAGGCTCACTGCTGAGCAGAGGGCTAGGTGCACTGGTTTCAGAGAGGCTGAGAGTGTTAGAATACATATACAGAGACAACCTCCTGTGCACATGGCTTGAAGATGCAGCATCTTCACAGCAGGGGAGCTTGTGAATCTCTGACTATGTCAGAAGCAGAAAGGAGGGCTGATGCCATTTATAGCCAGCTGTATCCTGGAAGGTTCACCCTCTGCCTATCGATTGTCTTAGGGTTTCCATTTATATTGATTGAGGTAATGTCAATGACATTTACCTGACTGAATATTCATCACTGTCTGAATTGGAAATAGGTCATCTGTGTTAGGGGTGGGGGTGGGGGCAGCAGTAGGCTTTCCTGGACTTGGGGATTGGCAAGCTTGAACTGGTTCAGTAGACTTGAATGCTCTGTTCAGATCTTAATTGCTTCTTAGAGGCCACCAGACACCCAATTACCTTCTTTCTATGAATGCTGATATTTTCTTGACTCCACTATCTTGTAAAATTGTAACAGGCAGGCTATTGTGTTAAACTTGTCATGCAGGATTTGCATTTGAGGTACTAGGCATGTTTCTGGATTTGTCCTAAGGACTTACCAGAGCACTTTCATATTATATTGGGCTGTTCCACAGTGGAGGGAAGAACTCAGACCCTTGTAGGGATGCTCAAAGCAGGGTAGCATGGACCTCCACTCAGTACACTGTACCTTCTCAGGAGCGGGCAATGAGAGACCTACCAGGTGCACATCCCTGCCTCACACGGGTTACTTCCAGAAAGCTGAATTCTGACATGATGGAGAGGCCTTGATCAAGGTTCTGCTGTGACAAGCCAGAGCCTTAGTATTGTAGGGTAAAAAGACCAGCCACAGAAACCCACCTTGACCCTGAAACCAGAGCCAGTGAAAGAAACACATCCTGACCCTAAACCCAGAGCCAGTAGAAGAAACACACCCTGGCCCTGAAACTAGAGCCAAAAGGCTAAAGAGGGCCAGTGAAAGAAACACACTTTGGCTCTGAAACCGGAGCCAACTTTGCTTCTGACCAGCTGAACATGAAACCAACTAGTCCCTGAGCAGGAAAGCCGATCAATCCCCGAGCAGAAAACCAACCAATCCCTGAGCATGAAATCTAACCAATCTGAGCTTGTCCAAGGTCAAGGGGATCAAAATATGACCAATTCTCTTCCTGAAAATCTTCTCCCTGGAAAAACTCCATCCCTAAGAAGCCCTATATTAGTAGTCCCTTTGCCTATTTAGTTGGCAGCTGTCCTTCTTCACCCTGGCAGAGGCAGCCACTCTCCTGGAATCCTCCTTCCCAGATAAATCCCTGAAAGAGTTTTGAGTGAAGGTCTTCTTTCTATCACTGGCACGGAGCAGAATCTCTGCTGGAAAGCTCCCTTAGGGGAGCAGAGCAGAAGAAGCAACTGACACCTTTGCTGGGAAACTCCCTTGGGAGCTACGCAGAAGTAACAACTTTTGGCTGGAGCTGGAGCAGATTGCTACATTTCTACAGGGGTTTCCCCCTTAGCTGAGCGAAACAGAAGTAACATCTTGGGCCTGAGCTGAGAAAAAATGGATACCTCTGCTGGGAAATTCCCTTGCAGGGNCAGAGCAGAGATCAGCTGTTAAGGCTCTCTCTTGGAGAGGAGCAGCATTGCCACATCCTGCAGGGAGACCATCCCCCACCAGACCCCAGCTTCAGGTATAGCCTGACTTCCTGACAAGTCAGGATACCTTTCCCTCCAGAGGTATAGGTATCCTGAATACCTTCCCTTTACAGCTTCAGGTATAGCCTGACTTCCCAACAAGTCAAGATACCTTTCCTTCCAGAGCTGTAACACTTGCAGGTATAGCCTGACTTCCTGACAAGTCAGGATACCTTTCCGTCTGGAACTGTAATACTTGCAAGTGTGACCCAGTGAGGTGCTTGGCCCCACAGCCCCAGTTTCAACCCTTTCAAAAGGGGTCCCTTTCTAATGAAAAGTGGAAGAATGAAATTTGATAATGAATGTTGACAGTATCATGCAGTCATTAATGGACACAAGAACCTGTCAGAGCAAAATACTCATGACAACACCAGGTAGATTTCTTATGACTCCCTCAGCTTTGTGATATACTGGGTTGCTTATTCCTGTGCTATAACATAGGCAGTCTTGTCTGCACCTCTACACCCAGTCCCTGGATCACTGTCTGTGAGATGCTGAACATTAAGCCTTGTGGGTGCAGTGTGTATTAGCCTGATGTAGTTTCTTTCCTATCGATCTTACTAACTGCCAGGCTCTTGAAGAGGAGGCAGGAGTCCTCAGTGCTGCATGAGGATGTAGCTTCCATTTGGAGGCTGTTGATGCCTCACTCTTTGGAGGAATCACTGAAGCCCTTTCCCAAATCACTTCTCCTTTCTCCACTTAAATAATAATCTTATTTTCCTAATATAATCTGTTGCATATGTTTACTATAGACATGAGTGGTGGAATCATGGAATTCATTACAGCATGTGGATGTGTCACACAGCTTTCTTGCTCTGTGGTTTTAATGAAAGTCAGATACACACTCTATTTTGATTAGTTATTATCTGTGTTTTTCATACTTCCTAAAAGAACTTGAAGCTGTTTCCAGTGAACACCTGTAGAAATTGCAGTAAAAGAAGGAGAAAGAAGAGGATGATGAGGAGGAGCAAGGAGGAAGGGATAGAGTGATGGCGGGATAGAGGAGGAGGAGGAACAGGGATGGGGAAGGAAGAAAGGAGGAGTAGAGAGAAAGGGAGTGGGAGTGAGGAGGGAGCAAGCATACTCCCCATACATACCCCATCCCCAATACAACTGGGGACTGGCTCTCCAAGGTCTTCCTGCTATCCTTGAGAACAGTACACTTTAGTCTGAGCTTCTAGCAGTTCAGGCAAAGTTGGATAATAACAACAGACAGGTTTGTGTTTTTTTCTGTCTTACTTAAGAGTGACTCTAATAACATTCCCATTTTCCCAGAAGAGAGTGTTCTAGGATGTCTTTGGACTGAAGGGCCCAGGTGTGCCTGCTCTTCAGGGGCAGATAGGTCACCCCCACAGCCTTGCTCCTGTAGTCTGAGGACTTTCACCCTAGGCATCTAATCCCTGTCTTCATGTGTGCTGGCTTGAGGACTCCATCAGAACATGGGTGGGAGTGGAGAAGACACAAGTGTACTGACAGCTTCTGAAACTGAAAGCTGAAGATTCCACAACAGCACAGGCAACACCTTTGCATGATCTGACTTTATCCAGTCCAGGTGCATGTCACTGGGTATCAACCAATTTCACTGCAAAATCTTCCCAGGTGGAGATGGTAGATCGGTGCTGTGCCATTGGAGGGATGTGGGGTGACTGTCTTTGAAGACATTGATGTCTAGCTAAGGGGATGATATATGTTCAGCCAGAAGGCCAGAAGTGATTTTCCAGAGGAGGTACCCTGGGAATTTCTGACAGGAAGCACCCATGCTACAGATTTGTTTTTTATGGCCCCGAGGAGACACATCTGTGACAGTNCCTCTTCTGTTACACATGGTTGTGGATTTTCCAATCATACTGTAATTTTAAAAATATTTTTTGGAGGGTTAATGTTTACATTTACAAATGTGGGCAGCTTAACTAACAGTTTAAATGGAAATTTTAATACATTCCATGATTGCCTCATTTGCATATTTCATAAATTCACCATCATTCTGGGTTGTGTATAGTGTAGCAATTAGAAACTGAATTCTAAAGGGCTGTGTGTCCAGTGTGTGAGCAGAGCCTGGGGAAGCCCTGGAGGCTCACAGGCATGCATGCAGCTCTCTGTGGGTGGGACCTAGTGTTCTGTGGAGAACATGGCAGTTGTGAAGGTCTGTCTGCTTGCCACTGTGTCCCCCTGATGTTGTCATTTATACCACAATCCTATGTCCTAGCCCAGACTCAGAGCAGCAAGCTTCATGAGCCAAATCACATTGTAAAGATAAAGTGTCCCTAAATCTAGGAAGAGGGTCCTAAGGAGCAGCCAACCCACGCAGAGGATCCACCTGTGGGAATCAAATCCTATAGTGGCCTCTTGTCCCCCTCCTCTGTGTCACTGTGGTCCTTGTGGGAGACAAGTCTGGCTAGAGAAGTAATACAGTTATGATCCCTCTGCTCAGTCCTTGGCTATGCAGTGTAGCATGGTACGTGTATGTGTTCACGTACACATGTATGGCATGCATGTGTAGACCAGAAGTCAACCTTGGGCATCATTCTTCAGAACGCCATCCATTTTTTTGAGACAGGGTTTCTGACTGGCCTGGAAGTTGCTGATTGGGCCAGGCTGCCTGGCTACTGAACCCCAGGGATCCACTTACCTCTGCCTTCCAGCATTGGTATCACAAACTTGGGTCACTACACTTGACTCTTAAAGGTGAGTTCTGGGTATTAAATTCGGGTCCTCATGCTTGCACAGCAAGCTCCTTAACAACTGAGCCATTGCCTCAGTCCTTCTGCTGATATTTAATTGGCCAGAATGAGCCATGAGGCAGAGTCTGGACCCATTAGTGTGCATTGAAACTTGATGGCTGTGCCGATTTCCGGCTTTCCCATTGGAAAAGAGTCTTATCTAATTGAACGGAGTTCTCTCAGTGTGAAAATGTAAGTCTCTGAAGGCTCAAGGAGACTGTCTGGCCCTGCTTCATTAGGCAGTGAGACACAGTGACTTTTGGGGCACCCCTCAGTTGCCTGGTGCTAAGTCCAGGGTTGTCATGCCTTGGCCTGCCTTCTTTCAGTGAGGGAATTCTCACTACTTTCCTCTTGTCCCTAAAGAAATGATGCAGAGCTCTTGGCAGGAGCCATTACTTAGGATGATCTGAAGTGGCTGGGTGCTCATCTCCATNCTCCTGAATCCATGGATGACTAGGGGTTCTCCCCAAGCAGTCTCTGGGTTGGAGATTTCAAGAGCTTTGTTCACACAAAGTGCTATACTCTTTCTATCAATTGTTATGGCTGCTGTGGCCATGAGTCCTGACTTGGCGGAGTGAGAGAGGACAGAGCACCATTTTCTTCAGGTAGAGCTGTAAACTCAGGTTCAACCCTCCAGCTGTGTTGTCATTCATCTCCTGACTGGCCATATTTGACCTCCCAGGTTTCCAGCAGTGCCGTGCTAGGTAGAGAAGAACATCAGAGTATGAGAGAGCAAAGTCCCAGAATGTGTGGCTGCCCCATGGTGCTAGGTGACAGGGAGATATGGAAGAAGAGCCAGCAGTCTCAGAAAGTCTGAGAAAGACACTGAGAGGCAGAGGGATACCGTGTCTGCAGAGAAAGGGCAAGCGTGCAAGGATAAAAGACACACAGGGCTCCGTGCTGCTGAGCCAGGCCATGCTCACCACAGCGGTGTTTGAAGGGTACATAACACTGAGATGGAAGTGACAGCACCACAGTACAGTGACCCTCTCATTCCAAGTTTCTTCGGCTACAAAAAGAAAGGCTTCTATAGACTGCTATCCTGCCCTCTGCGGCTGCCTAGTCATGAGGCCTGAAATTTCTCGGCACAGCTGCTGCCTCCCCCAAAGGAGAAACCATGACATGATTTTGGCAGTGGTTACTTCTGGACGGGAGCAATGGGAAGTAATTCTGAGGCTCTGATACCTACAGCAGCAAAGGCCAGCATCTGCAGATTGTCCACGCCCCTGGAGCCAGTTGCAGTGTGGCTTCTACTCTTCTTGCATGACTTAATTAAGTTTTTTTAAAAGCATGCTTTTATTAATTCTTTGAGAATTTCATATGATGTATTTTTATCATGTTCATCCCCCTTCCCCAACACCTTCCATGTCCCCCATCCTATCCACCCAACTTCATGTTTATTCTCTCTATCTCCACTTCTATCTCCATCTCCATACAAAAGCCTAACCAGTACCATTTGTGTTGGCTGACTATTCTTGGGTGTGGTGCCTGGAGTGTGGTTGATATACCAGAATTCACACCAATAGAGAAAANGGATATTCTCTCTTCTAGCAGCCATCAAATGCCAATAGCTCTTCAGCTAGGAGTAGGACTTTGTGCCTACCACTCCTCTGCCATGCTGGGATTTTGTCTGGCTTGAACTTGTACAGACCTTGTGTGTACTGTCACAATTGCTGTGAGTTTATGTGCAGCTGCCCTATTGTGTCCAGAAAACACAGTTTCCTTTAAGTTTTTCATCCCCTTTGGCTCTTGTAATCTTTCCTCCCCCTCTTCTGCATGGATCCCTGAACCTTGGGTGGAGGGGTGTGACATAGACACCCCATTTAGGGCTGAGCATCTGAACCTTGGCCGGTTGTGGGCATCTGTGCCATCTACTGCAGGAAGGAACTTCTCTGGTGAGGGTTGATGGAGACACTGATCTGGAGTTCCCATTCAGACTCTGGGCTTGGACTTCATGATGTCCCAGCATAATGGGAGGAGTAATTGTTTGAGCTTTAATTCTACTCATCATGATAATGGAAGGTGCCAGCACACAAATGATAACTGGCACCCAAGGGACCCTTAGTNCCACCCACCCCAGATCTGTTGGTGTTCATAACAATGGTATCAGGATATGGGGTATCCTCAATGGGGAGACTGAGGCACAGAAAGGTGGAGTACACTGTCCAAGCTTGCATATATGATAAAAAATATAGACTGCATCTCAAAACAACAATGTTCTGATGCCAGCGCCCATGAGATAGATCAAAGTGCTTTTAATAGTGCAGGTTATGAGCACCCTGAAGCTGAAGAAGAAACTGAGATTCCAGGGGTGGAGGTTGGGTCTAGCAGGAATAGGGCATTTTGGCCAAGAGTCTCCCTCTTTGTGTCCCCACCATCCTCAGCTGCAAATAAGTCTTTCGACGATGAGCTGACTCAGATAGGATGCACCTAGTGGTCCTTTCTGTCTGTATCCACACTCCGTCTAATCAAGGCAAGAGCAACTGAGTACAAGAATTCTTAAGACAGCAGGGGTTTGCCGCAGACAGAGAAGAAGGTACCAATTTGTTACCCATGGTGGGCTTGGTTGTGGTGAGGTTGCAGGCTGTAGGGAGTTTATTTACTGTCTGTCTAGATGCAAGTCTCAGCTGGCCACCACTGCCCACACACATGTAGGATGAGATAAGGGTCACACATTTGTCATAGGGTGAGCCTGTCCCCTGTGCCTGCTGATATCCTTGGCTAAGAAGGTGGGATAATTATTCTGTCTTCCAGAGAAAGAAAAGAAAGTCTGAACTCAGGGTTTTGTCTCCAGCTCAGTGGTTCATGTGAGACTAGAATCAGATCCATAAGCCTCCAAAATGTTGAAAACCTCAGTGCTGCTGGTTTGCATCCAAGAGAAGGATGATGTGAAGGGGCATCTGAGTTCTCTATAAAGGACAGCAGTATTTCTCTTTTCTCTTACCTCCCTTCAAGTCATTCCTGGAGAAGGTTGATGGAAGGAAAGTTGAAAACATATAATCTTAAAACTGGGTTTGAGTGTTTTGTGGTTCTGACTTTATCTGTGTGGATCTTTCCATTAATGTAGATAATCACGTTGGCCCTGTCTTTCTGACATGTATTGATCTGTCTGTCCAGATGCTTGTCTACCTGGGCTCTCTAATGTGGGAAGGGTCACAGTTCATGAACTTGCGCTTGAAACAGCATCAAAGTGAACCTTTCAGGTTGTACAGGATTAGCTCCTAATGGGTTATGAGGTATTTGGAGTGAAGGTAAAGATGGGGGAGTCCTTATCTCACCTCCCTCTGATGTTTTCAATGCTCTGAATTAATAAACAAAACAAAACAAAAATCCATTTTAAATAGGATTTTTTTTTAATCTTCTAGAAAGATATGAAGCTAAAGACTCCTTTCCCCTGATGTCTGCTGGGGAATGGGTCATGTTCTGTATCATGCAGAACAGATTTGGACTTTTATTTTCTTTATTTTTAATTTTTTTTTGAGATAGGGTTTCTCTGTGTAGCCCTGGCTGTCCTGGAACTCTGTTCTGTAGACCAGCCTAGCCCTGTAGACGAGCCTAGCCCTGAACTCAGAGATCCATCTATCTCTGCCTGGAATTAAAGGCATGTGGCACTGTATCTAGCTTCTATTTTACTTTCAAGCTGGGCCAATTCGATATCTTGTCTGAAACATTCTTGACAAATTGATTCTGCACAAGGTCCTCTGTTGACTGCTGTGTTGTGGATGAGTGTCAGGGCTGCCTGCAGCACAGAGCCACTGGGGAAGCACAGAGGAGGACTCATACCCATGCTGCAGTTTAAACGCACATTCAAAAAGAGGAAAACAGTCAGAGGTTTTATTCTGTGGCTACAGATTCTCACTTCTTTTCTGCATGTTTTCTCATGGAGTCACTGTTTCCTGATAATCTTGCCAGTTGGGATATAGGTGAGTGGGCAAAATGTGATTTCCAACCTGGCTGTGGGGGGTGGGGTCATGGGGTAGTGTGTCTATGTGTATGATGTGTAGTAGGTGCATGACTACGTGTATGTAAATTCGTGGTTATAGTATGTGAAGTATGCATGGATGTTTACACACGTATGTACAGTGTGCATGTGTGTGGTGTGTGTATGAACTGTATACCACATAGGTGTGATGTCTGAGCTGTGTGGGTGGCTAGGTGGGGAGACGGAGCAGAAGTCCAGTTTGGGGGCTGCATGTGCTGGGTAGCACGAACTGACACTTTCCCTTCTGGGAGCTTCCAGTGGGGGTGAGTGTAGGCTGGGTTATGTACCCTTCATCTGAAATGGCTGGAGGCCAGGATGATCAGTAGCCTGTGTGACAGTTTGAGACTTGCAGAAGGAAATGGGGAATTTATGATGGGATGGATGGAGGCTGTGTATGTGGAGTTGCTAAAGCCAACAGGCTGGCCACTGCCACCTGTGTTTCACAGAGACCCACAGCAAGTGAGTAAGAAGGCCCCAGATCATCCTTGTGGAGACTGTCAGTCTGATGGAGTCAGGATGGCATCAGAANAGGGTCATCACATGGTCCTGGATACCTCAATATTTGTTTCTCAGTGGGTCCTTGTTTGGAAATAAGGGCAAGATCTGGATGGCTGTGAGGCATGTCTCATGTCCTGGCCATTTGGGTCTGAGTTTCATAGGATTCTTGTGTAGCTTCTCACTTGCCAGAAAGAATGATTTGGCTGCTCACATATGTGTCTTATAGAGCTAGCATAGGCAACTCAAGAAGGCATTGGCTTTCTGAGCTAGATGCTGCATTTCTGGCCTTAGCTTGAGTTTTGTAGATGGCTTGGACATTGCCTGTACTGATTCATCAGACTACATTCAGATGCTGTCCCTCTCTGCCTTGTGACATTGGGCCAGGAACTGACTGTACTGTGTCTGAACCTTCTTAGCTGTAAAGGATTGTGGGGAGATGTCTAGCTTGAGCTCAGCAATAGGCTTCCTCTGAGAAGCCTTAACTGAGTGGTCGCTGACCTTTGGTTTACCTTTATTATTGGGGGAAAGGCCTGAAGTCCCAGCAGGTCTTCCCCTTGGCTACGTGTCTGCTGACTCTTATATGACCTTTGTTAGTATAGGAAAAGCCTGCCCCCCCCACTTGGGTGTCTTCTGAATAACCTTGGCTAAATGATAATCTTGACCTTCATGGCAAAGGCTCCTTCTAAGACAGGCAACACCAAGGTTTGATTCACACAGAATCTCCAGCATCCCTTTGGAGGTCTGATAGAATGTTTTCAGGATTGTTTCTCTTAGTCAGGACACTGGCCACTCTGGGAGGACCAAGTGTTGACATTTGTCTGGGTACTCCTGGTTGGGTCACCTTGTACACTCTTGGTGCACACAGGTCCTTTTGGGAAGACTAATGTCTTACCAGCAGCCCACATCACCCTTGGCCTCATGCTCTGCTAAGTCCTCTGAGAGTTTGTTGACCAGTCCTTTGGCAGGCAGATGTGGGGTAGAGTAAAAGTAGAGCTTTGTAACCAGA
This sequence comes from Neotoma lepida, assembly GCA_001675575.1. Classification (NCBI taxonomy): domain Eukaryota; kingdom Metazoa; phylum Chordata; class Mammalia; order Rodentia; family Cricetidae; genus Neotoma; species Neotoma lepida. The sequence goes on along the minus strand of LZPO01087233.1, from coordinate 41,906 downwards.
AGTTTTGAGTAGGAATTACAGCTGGTAGTCTGCTACCTTGATAATCTTGGCCAATCTGCCCCCGTCTTCAAAGTAAGTTTCTCCATAGTTAAAAAGCATGTCCAGCTATGAATCTCTTAGCTCACAGCTGAGACAAGGTGTGAGGCAGAGGCACTGTGGCAGGTGTGAGGTGACTCTCTTGCTTTGTTTCTTTTAAATATTTTCTGTGAAAATCACCTAGCATATCTAGAGCTAGGAGTGGGCTGTGCATTCCAAGGCTGTCTGCCTGTGTTTGTTGTGTGATAGAACCAGTGTGCACTTCTTGAGTTTTCCTTCTGACATTATATAGCTCCCCAGGTATGTAGATAGTGACACACTGTGTGCTTGTATGTTATTTCTTATTCTGTATAGGAGCTAAGAAGACTCAGCTGAGAGGATATAGGAGGACTTTTTTTTAATTTAATTTTTTTTTGTTAAAAGATTTTCTATTTATTTTACATATCAACCACAGAACCCCCTCTCCTCCTTCCTCCCCCGTCAACCCACCCCCCTCNATTTCCACCTCCTCCAAAGCAAGATCTCCCATGGAGAGTCCCCAGAGCCTGGTACATTCAGTTGAGGCAGATTCAAGACCATCCATGAGAGGACTTTTGTAGAGAAGTTGCTCTGTGTGAACCCCACTTGTGCTCCCTCATGTGTGTGAAGGGCCATGAAGACCAACTAGCCTTACAAAGAAGCATTTGGTAACCTGACCGAAGTTTAGAATGTTGGATGTCCTCCTAAGTGTGACATTCATAATTATAATTGTAATTAAGTATGTACTATCTGCTGGGTTTTTGGTGCTCACACTGTAGATAATCCTCATAGTTGCCAGGACACCCTGCAACTCTGCCAACTGCTAGTGGTTTCATGCCTTGTTCCAAGGAAAAGACAGGTCACAATGCCCCAGCAAGTAACTACGTGTTTCATTGTACAGAGCTGAAAATCGCCTGATGAGCCGCCACACTCCATTCAGCACTTTCCAATCAAGAAACATACTGAGATCCTTTTCAGGGGCAGGGCAGGATAGGCGCTGTGTATTGGGGTGAGATGATGAACAGAGTAGCATTGTGTCAGTGTGTTCACATTCCAGAGGGTGGAGGTGTTGACTAAATTTCATTTTTGAACATTAGCTATACACCATTATCTCTAACACTATCCTATGCACAGGAATGTGTGTTAGATGGACAGACAGATAAAAGGTAAGTAGATAGATGCTGGGCGCACCTATCGGCAGATGACAGAAAGATGATAGATACGTAAAATGTGGTAAGTAGATGAGTCNGTCAACATTGTCGACACAGAACTTGGTATACACTATCAAACACTCTGGCTCATGGCCAGTAGGCAACATCCACTTTGGCTAATGTCTCCCTCATGTGACTATAATAGTCACTGGGCTTCACAAAGTGTCCTACTAGCCACATGTTGTGTTGGGTTAAAACATCTGTGCTTCAGCAGGGCTTGCACAGGTCTGCACTAGATGGAGTACTAGAGCTGAAAGGAGAAGTGGTCACATGTACCCATTCCTTACCCAGAAGCTATCTCCAATTGATAACCACTTGCAAAAGAAAAATTAGTTTTCCCTAGGGGAGTCTCACTGGGGAAACAAACCACTCTTCTGGTTTTATTTAAGAAAAATTTCCACTCATTTTACATGTCAACCGCAGGTCCCCTTCTCATCCCTCCTCTCTCTTCCTGCTCCCCTACAGCTTCCCCCACCAACCCACCCTCCATCCCCTCCTCCCAAAAGATAAGGGCTCCCATGGGGAGTCAGAAAAGCCTGGTACATTCAGTTGAGGCAGGACCAAGCCCCTTCCCCCTGCATCAAGACAAACCACTCTTAAGGGTGGGCTCCATGCCTACCAGTAGATGAACAACACAAAATGAACTGATTGGACTGATGTTCAATCTCTTCTTGCTTTCATGGTCTCAGTTGGAAAATTATCTGTTGTTCTGATGGGCCTGCCTTTGTATGTGACTTGGCTTTTCTGTCTTGCAGCTTTTAATATCCATTCTTTCTTCTGTACATTTACTGTTTTGGCTATTATGTGATGTGGTGAGTTTCTTTTCTTATCCTGACTATTTGGTGTTCTTTATGCCTCTTAGACTTTGATAAGCATCTTTGATTGACTCTGACTTGAGGAGGTCTTCATGCTTCCGTGTTGACAGAGTCAGCAGCTGTACATGTTGCTGGTGGATCTTCAGCCGAATCCATTACACACCAGCTTTCCACACAATGACCTAGACAATGGGCACTCAGCCCATTACAAGGCTGCCCTCCACCTCTGCTTTTTCAATCTGGGCAAGACTCTCTTGCTTAATATTTGCTGTTATGTCTAATGATCTGTAAAACAAACAGCTATAGACATTGCTCTCTTGCTGAATCTCTGGGTTGTGATTCCATGTCCAGTGACTGGTTTTGTTATCTTCTCTGGACCATGTTATTTTGCCCAACTGTGCTGTTCCCTAAATGGGATAGAGAATCTCCAGGAAAGCACTGTCTAGCATTCCTGAGACTTCTTAGTGTTTGCATGTCAGGGGACCCATGGGCAGACTAGGNCAAGGGCTCATTGTCTTCCTTTTGTAGAGGAGAAAACCAAGGCTTGAAAGAGTTGAATAGCTTGATGCACAGTAGCAGATCCAGGGCTTAAATCTCAGCTCAAGAGGCAGCACTCTTGAGGGAGAATGGACTGAATGAAGGAGGCATAGGCTCAGCCCAGTGTAGGCTTTAGCTGCATCTTACATAACCTTGATTCCCGTCCTTACTTTGTCATTTACATAAAAATTGTTTGCAAGAGCCTATTGGCCCCTGTGAGCTTCTGTGTGTCCATCTGAATCAGCCCTGACAACACCATCCACAATGCGCTGAGGGTCCAGCAAGTATTCATCATGGCAGAGCATGGGAGAGTGGCTGTTTGACAAATGACAGTTGTCTTCTTCAAATTCTTAATTCTGATATGCCAAGTATCAAAGAGTTGAGCAAACATCTCACATTTCATGTTATAATATCAAATCCATTAAATAATCACCCACAAGAATAAGTTATTTTAGAAAGTGATGACTTTGAATTTATCCTGGAAGTTGTCCCAACTCTGGAAAAATCCAAGTGCTCTGGAGCAAAAGCGTGCTTTCCTGTGCCAGCTAGAGTCTGTGTCTCTCTAGCCTGTGGCGTGCTCAGTGCCACCCTCTTTTAGACAGCACCATGTCAGGCACTTGGTAGCTGGCAGGCTACAGCCATCACACTGCCTTTAGCCTCATCTTGGCTCCATTTGTAGTCTCAGCCCGTTGCACCTACACATCCATGTGAAGCTCTGGAAAGCCGGTGGGAAGAGCATGAATGAGTTGCATCAGCAGGTGCACAACTCACACACCCACGAGATTTTCCTCCCCTTAGTTATTCATCCCCACCCCTCCCCTTCAGTGTCTGTGAACACAAGTTCACAGCTAGTCTGATGGTGAAAGGTTGACAGGAATAGATGAAGGGGAGGAAACAGAGAGGAAAGGTGTGAGTTAGGGGAGGACATTGTATGACCAAACAGTGTGTGTGTGTGTGTGTGTGTGTGTGTGTGTGTGTGTTGACTGTAAAAGTTCAAAAGCAAAGTTCTCAGACAAAAATTCAAAATAAGAACATTGGGGATGGGGAGATGGCTCAGTTGGTCACATGGGAACATGAGAACCTGAGTTGGACCCCCAGAACATACATAAAAGGCTGGGCATGGTGTACATGACTGTAACCTCAGCACTAGGAAGGTGGAGACAGGGGGATCCCTAGGGCTCATTGGTTAGTTAGTCTAGAAAGTCCATGACTTCCAGGTTCAGTGTCTCGAAAACAAAACCAAACAAAACTGTAAGGGTGGTTGTCTGTGTTTTACCCTGAAGCACCACTCCTAGTAGGCAGCAGGTAACTGCTAGGTATCTGACCCCCCTGGGGTGGGGCTGAGGGGGGACCCCTTAAGACCTGGGATGCTTACATGCTCGCTCTCTTGGCTACCTCGTGGTCTTGAATGCTGGACGCTGGTTCTGTAGATCAAGACAGAGTTCTCCAGAGAACTGAGTTGGACCGTGTCCCACCCCTCCTGCATCCAGCGACCAACTCCCTTATGCTTATTGTGAGTTACCCCAGAATAAATCCCCTTTGACTATCAGACAGACTCCATGAAATTGCCTCACTACAAAACACCCAGATTAAAAAACAAAAAGGTTATCTATGAAATGTAAACTCAAAGAAACAAAAACTAGGGTTAGATTTGTTAATGTGGACACTGGTCAGTGCTCTGAACAACAATAAAGACAAGAAAATGACAAAGAAAGCATCACAGAGCATAGAAGAGGGGAGTGGGAAGGACACATCACATTTCTAATGGGCTCAAACAAAACAGGAAGCACACGGAGCCTGCAACAGTAGGGACCAGGGTAACTTGTATTCAATGACGTCAGTGAGTCCCAAGCAATATAAGAAAGGACACACACAAAATTTTGTTATTTGCACAATATAGTTCATTGCATTATTATTTCACTATTTATTTAATTTTTTTACTTATTTTTGAATTTTTGAGACAGGGTTTCTTTGTGTAGCATTTGCTGTCCTGGAACTAGCTCTGTAGACCAGGCTGTCCTCCAACTCACAGAGATCTGCTTGCTTCTGCCTCCTGAGTGCTGGGATTAAAGGCATGTGCCACCACTGCCCGGCTCATTTAACATTTTAAAATTAGTTTTTGAGTTAGTACAGAAAGAGGCAATTCTGGGGTAGTCAAAACATCTCCAGTCAGATTCACAGTACAATGTCTGTCTGAGGGAAGAAGGAAGGCAGGACAAGGACATTGTCAGAGAGAAGAAGGGAGGACAAGGACTTTGTCCTCAGTGTGCTAAGAGAAGATGTTGACTCAGAATTTTATACTTGTATAAACTTCTACTCAGTAACAGGGTAGAATGAAATGTTTTAGCCTATTTAGGGAATTTAAAATCCACCTAAAGCAAGGTAGGATTGAATGGGATCAAGCTTCCCTGGGAACCACCATAGAATGCACAAACAGAGAACCATCAGGATGATACACACTGGAGTCAAATGAGATGCCTCTGCAGAATTTTCAGGATAGTGATTCCCTAAGAGACTAGAATAACCAGTGTCTAAGAGAGTAGAAGGGAAGGCAAACACTTATGCACTATTAGAAGTCAAAACTGATACAGTCATAGTAGAAAACAATAAAATTACTAAAAAAGAAGGAAAGAAAGAAAAGAAGGAAAGAAAAAAGTAGAATGTCCATCCAATCCAGAAATCTTGCTTCTCTGTATCTTCCAAGAAGAAAGTCAGTGTCTTGTAGAGATATTTGCATTTCCATGGCCATTCCATTATGAACAATATCCGAGCTATAAAAATAACCTAAATATTCATCAAAAGAAGAATGGATAAGGAAAATGTGTGTTTATAGACAACTGAGTATCATTCCACTCTTTGTTAAAAAAACAAAAGATCCTGTTATCTATTTCAACATCAGTGAACCTGGGAGACACTGGACATGAAGTAAGCCAGACAAAAAGACAGATACTGAGTGATTTTACTTATATGTAAAACTGTCCAACTCTTAGAAGGAAAAACAATATAGTGTTTCTGGCCCTGGCAGAGGAGGTGAATGGAGCAATGCTGATCAGTGAATAAAGATTGAAATTTCAGGCTAAGTAAGTTCTGGAGACCTAATCCTGGTGACTGAAATTAACACTGAGTTCTTCCAGGGGACCCAGGTTTGGTTCCCTATACCTATAAGGTAGCTCACAACCATCTGTAACTCCAGTCCTAGGGGATCTGATGCCCCCTTCTGGCCTCCACAGGCACTGCACATTTGTGGTGAACATACATACATGCAGGCAAAAGACTCATACACATAAAATAAAAATAAATTGAAAAATTATAAAGAGTCTTTAACAAAAACACACATATAGATGCACTCACAACATCTGGGAACCTTGACTTTCCTGTTACTGTGATAAACACTGAGACAAAGCACCTTATAGAAGAGTTTATTTGGGCATGTGGTGGGGAATCATGGCAGCAAACACCAGTTGTGGTGGCAGACATGGGAAGCTGAGAGCTCATGCCTTGAACTGCAAGCACCAAGCAGAGAGAGCAAACTGGAAGTGGCTCAAGGATTTAAGCTCTCCAACCTCATCCCCAACAAGGTACTTCCTATAGCAAGGCCATGCCTCCTGAAGTTCCTCAAACAGCACCATCTACTGGACAAAATGTTCATGTACCTGAGCCTGTGGGGACCATTCTCACCCAAACCANTAAATACATTTAGTCCAACTTTGAAAGTCCTTGTCATCTTTCACAGCCCTGGCACAATTTACAAATTCTAAGTCCAAAGGCTCTTTTGAGACTCAAGGCAATCTTTTAACTGTAATCCCCTCCATAAAATAAAAAAAGCAAATTATGTACTTANAACATACAATGTACAGAATATACATTACTGTTCCTAAAAGGAGGAATTTGGGCATAGTGAGGAAATACATTCAAGCAAGACTGAAACCCAGCAGGGCAAACATCAGATCCTATAGTTCTGTGTCTGATATCAAAGGGCTTGGATGGTTCTGCTTTTCCAGTTTTCCTGCTTGCAACATTCCTCTCTCTCTCTCTCTCTCTCTCTCTCTCTCTCTCTCTCTGACTGGTTCTGCTCCAACTATTCAACCCTCCTTGGCAAATATCTCATGGCTCTGGCATTTCCAACATCTTGGAGTATCCAATATACCCCTTCTTCTCTTTCACAGCTCTATACAGTGACCTTTCAGAACCTCCTGCCTTCTCAGGGCTTTCATGCAAGGATTCCCATACTATTGGCTGCCTGGCCTCAGCAGGTATCTGAAGCCACAGCAGAAGAACCCACAATCCTCTCACTCTTACATCCTTTATTCCTCTAAAATCAACACCATGTGGACAACACTGCCAACTTTAGCTACCAACTTAGGCTGGCCNCTAGCCCCCTTGAATCACATTAGCAGCAGCTTTTAGTCAGGTGTTTGATAGAGTAGAAAGCATCTTCTGCTCTTTCACAAGGTTGGAAGCTTAGCTGGGTGGAGTCTTGCCTTGAGGACACCCTTCCCTTTGTTCCAATACGGAGAAAGAGGCCTCTCCTTTTGTAAGGGCACTAATCTTGTCNTTTTCAGCATGAAACTTGGCTTCAATACCATTTCCTCTTGCTATTTTTCCCTTTAAGCTGTTGATTTTGTATTTCTTTCTCCTCCACTCGATCATTTTCATTGTAAACCTACGTAACAGTCATTCACGNTGGTCACAGCACAGATTCTAGATTATGATGCCTTTAAATTGCCTCTGCCAAAGAAATCAGCACATGACTTTTGAATTTAGCCTGAGGCAAGTTCTCAGGACACAAGTAGAAGACAGCCAGGTTCCTTGCTAAAATATCACAAGAATGGTCTCNAGCCCAGTTGCTAATACTGTTCTTCTCTGAAACCTCTTGAGTTGGGTCTCCATAGTCCACATTACTCTCAACATTGTCTTCTTATCTCCTACTAGGGCNGCCCTTTAAACTCTGCTTAGAGAGTTCAACTCCTTTTTGNGTCTAAANTCCTGAAGTCTTTTTANATTTTTCTAGAAAACACCATGGCTGAGTACTACATAGCAACAGTTACTCTCAACAACTTCTGTATTAGCTACTTTCCTGTTGTGATAAAACACCATGACCAAGGTGACTTGTAGGAGGAAGAGTTCATCTGGACTGTGGCTCCAGAGGTGCATGGTGAGGAAGCACAGCAGCAAGCNGCAGGTATGGCAGCAGGAAGCTGAGAGCTCACATCTTGAACTGCAAATNCCAGGCAGAGACAATGAATTGGAAGTGGCTCCAGGATTTAATTTCTCAAATCTGCCCCCAAGTGATGTACTTCCTCCAGCAAGGCCACACCTCCCAAACCTCCCAAAACAGTACTAACCTTGGCTGCCAGCTTGGGGGAGGGCATTTCTCATTCAAGTTACCATACCTTAGTTTCTTGCAGTTTTGCTTTTTTATCCAGCTTTATAGTCATTACCATTTAATTGTGTCTTTATGCTATAATTAGGGTGATCATTATTGATGATATTATTTAAATTTACCATTTTGTTATTAAAAATTGTTTGGTAGGTTTTTTTTTCAACTGCTTTTTTAAAGCAATTCAATATTTCTTTTTATTCTATTTGTTCTCTTTTATTGGTTTATTACTTGCTTAGAACTCGGTGAATTTTTGTTTGAGTGTTGAATTTAGAGTTTACATGATATACTCTTAACATAGTGTAGCTTCAAGCAATATTAGTTAACTTCAAAAAATAGTACAAGAATTTTCTGAGAGTATATTTCCATCTCTTCACTGACATCTGTTTCCTTGAGGCATTTTCTTCTTCANGTATTATAAACTGCCTGTGATGGCTAATATTGGCTATTGACTTGACAGGACATGCAATCACCTAGGAGACAAGCTTTCAGATACATCTGTGAGGGATTATTTAGATTAATTTCATGTCCATGAGGGATTAAATTGACTAGGTTAAATGAAGAAGGAAGCCCCACTGTATGGGAGAGTGGCACTATTCCCTGAGCTTTGCTCTGGGACTGCATAAAAGGAGGAGGGTAGGCAAGTATGAACATCCATCTGCCTTTGTTTCTGGACTGCAGACACAGTGGGGCCAGCTGTTTCAAACTCCTGCTGTCTCNACTTCCTGCCATGATGGGCTGTACGCTCAAACTCTGAGCCAAAATAACCCCTCTCTTAATCTGCTTTGGTGGTATTTTATCACGGCACCAAGGAAAGCAACCAAGACATGGCACAACACGTTGGTATTGTTTTTGCATTTATCAAACAGTCATACTCAAAGCATCCAAGGAAATTTCATATTCTATTGTTACCTTTATGAGCTGTTAAAATTTTCAGTTCTGTTCATTTCTCTGTGCTGATCAACATGTAAACATCACACAGCTCTCCTTGTGNGGTAGGGTTTCATTTTCCAATTCTTATAATGTCTGTCTACCTGAAATTACATTAAGTCTTCTGGTTTAATACATCTAAAAACTCTTCACTGAGTCATAATTTGTAGACAATGTTGTTGTAGAATATTATTTCAAGGTGCGTTACNTTTATTTACACTCTGGAACATTTGTTTAATGTTGCAAAGATGTATTTGATTAAATAAAATTCACTTTTGGTCAGGAAGCTGAGTCAGCAACCAGCTGACAGGAAGTGGTAGGGAGGAGACAGGTGAAAAGGGTTTATGAGGAGGGGTGAGGAGAAGCACAAGGGCTTTTTGGAGGACACAAGCAAGGAGAGGAGGTGAGCTCCTTGCTATTCAGTCTTTCTGAAGAGCAGAATTCCACCTTAACCTTTGAATCTTGAGTTCTTCAGAGGGAGAGAGGTTTAGTTAAGTTCCCTTTGTAGTTTTGTGAGATTTGGAGCCTGACGGAACAGATTTCCCTCCAGCTACAGCCCTTGCGGCCTAACTTCTGCTGGTTGCAGCAGAGTTGCAGTTGCTGATTCAGAGAGTTGTGGCTTAAAAGGCAGCAACTATTTTNAAAAAAGGACAACACAATGTTCTTGTTTCTTTNTTTCCGTATCNTGTGGGTGTTCTNCCATTCTCTCAGGATCTCCTTGGTGGAGTAGNGGCAGTCCCTGCCCATGAAGTAAAGGGTCAAGAACTCCTGTAGCAGCCCTGGTTTTCCATCGCTGAAATCCAGCTCACAAATGGGACAGAAGGTGAAGATTCAGTTCCATGAGGCTAGGTGCAGAGGGAAGAGGCTTGGGTTCTCTCTGCTTCCTGAGCTTCCAAGCAGCTTCCTGTGCCTGCCACATGGACACAGCTGCTTCTGATACCATGCCTTCCTCATCAAGATGGACCTACTCCTCTCAAACCACAGGTTCAAGTAAGCACTCCCTTCCCCGAGCTATTTGGTCACTTGGACAAAATAAACAACCAACACATTGACCCTGTTGTTCTCTCAGAACTGGTTAGGCGGCACCTTGTTGTCTATTTTGTTTNATGCTTGGCTTCATCAGGGCTGGGAATGGAGCCCCCACCTTCCCAATTTGTCACCCACAGCACGTCTTCTTCCACTGGGGTATACCTCTTTGCTACAGGAGACCCAAGTGGGCACCCTGTCTCTTGCCATTCCTATACATGTGATCAGCTTCTTCACACTGGCTTCATTTGTCATCACTAAAAAAAAAAAAATCACTTTGCAAGATGATACCAGTGTATTTATTCCTCATTCATTCTTCCTTTCATGCACTCATTCTCTTACTCGCCCATTATTTAATAATTTTCCTTGCCTATATGTCAGCTTCACAAGGGCCATGGCTTGGTTTTTCTCATCACTGCATTTTGAGTGCTCTGGAGGAGTGTAGGATGAACAGAGGGTACCCATCTAGATGTGTATAAGAGAGGAGTGTAGGATGAACAGAGGGTACCCATGTACACAGGTGGAGGGAAGGAGGGAAAGATAGAGGAAACAGGAGTGGGGAAAGAGAATGGAAGAAAGGGGCTGCACGAAAGGAAAATGGAAGAGGGTGGGAGGATGGAGATAGGAGGGATGTGAGAGGGAGGAAGAGACTTACTTACTTGCTGGAGAGTGGCAGGGCAGCTCTGGGGCCCTGTAGGTTCCACTATGGCTGTTCAGCCTGCCACCCAGGAAGTTCTATATGTATCCCCTTTTAACTGGTGGGACCAGCTTGGGGTAAGTTGTAGGACTCCCCATAATTTTCTTAAGTGCTCCTTGCCCATCCTGGATAGGGTCAGACACAAGTACAATGCAGCCCTTTTAGCAGAGTCAGGACTGTAGGCAGTGGATGGGGCCCTGCTGACCCTCTGATACAGACTTTCCTTGTCTCACAATCCCTTCCTTTCNCAAACTATNGCAGAGCTACTTCCTTAGCTCCCCCAACCACCCGTGTCCTGCCCTCNNCNACAACCTNAGTGTNTTGNNTGACCTCCCTTCTGTNGAGTNGGCTGTGCATTTCAGTGTGAACACGCAACTGTGAATTTCTTCATGATTGTCATCACTGGGAACCTGGCTTCCAANTCTNTCTTCTTTGCTCTGACTTAGTAACTAAGGGATGAAGATCAGAAATTGGATAATGACCCAGTGTTGGGGGGTTTTGTGGTTAAAGGGGCCTCCCTGGGTTTGCTCTCATAGCCTCCAATTTGACACATGCAAATAATTATCCCCTCACTTTGTTTCACNGGGGCACATCTGGAGCCTGTAACTTCCAGGACCAGAGAGTCTTGTACATGTCTTCCTTCACTCTCAAGGGCTCCATCTCTGCAGAGCATTTTCCAGGAGAGGAGCCCCTTCCAGGTTGTGAAACACCCCAAAGCGTCCGTCACTCCCAGGTAACCATTGCTGTGGCTTCACTCTTGAGAACAGGATACCAAGTCAGGGCACAAACCATNCTGGAGTCAGGCCACAGGGGTTGGCTGCTTCACATACTCTGTGACAGAGGAACTGTGTGTCTGAATTTTCCTGGATTCCTGCTTGCTCTAAAATTCTCCATTTCATCTTTCTTGCATTTTTCCTAATATTTTTCTGAGTGACCACTTGGATTATTTAAGAAATACTGAAAAATCATTCCTTCAAATGAATCAAATTTATCAAAATGTCATTAGATTCTATCTCAGGACACGGTGTCTGTCAGGATCACTGTGNTATTGGGTAAACTTATTTAAGGAAGAAATGAATGTAAAGTTTATTTTTAAATTTTAAAATTACAGACTTAGCCTCCCNATTTGTATTGTTGTTAATGACACAAGTAGACTCATTCCTAAAATTTTATTTTTCATAAATGCATTTTAACACTACTATAATGCTGTCTTTGACTTCTTTGCTATAGGTTTTAAAAATTTTCCATATTTCAACTTTATTTTCTAGAATATGCTATATTTTTAGCCTTTTATGTTTAACTTGCAATTTGACAATATCTAATTTTATCAAATATTTTTAACTTTTTTTGTTGCTTTTATAGTCTTTCTGAATTAAGCAAAGAACATAGCCAGATTTATTTATTAATTACACTCCCCATAATTAATGATAANCAATAATGGTTATCATTATTTATAAATTATATTTTTAAACACAAATTTAGTTTTTAAACCATGTAGGTTATAATTATATAAGTTATAGGCTCACAATTGGAGTCATTATGTAGTTCAGGTTGCCTTGAATTCTACCATCTTTCTGCCTCTGGATGGATGGCGTTCAGCTGAGTGTGTCATTATGTCATTTTGCTGTTTTATTTTGTTTTTGAGACAGGGTTTTTGTAGGCCAGGCTGACCTCAAGCTCATGATCCTTCTGTCTCAACCTCCAAATGTTACAGAGACATGCTTCATATGTCTTCTTTCCTTTGTGTTCATTTTTCTCCTTGTTAAAAAGACATTCTTCTGGTAAAGTATGCCGCTTGCCATTCCTAATTTCATTGTGTTTGACAATGTCCTCCACATTAAAGATAGATTAGNTGGGTATAAAATTTTTGTTGAATATCCCATCCCCTCAANCCACTGCAGGCTCCACTCCACACCCTCTGGCATCTCCTTATTGATGCTTTTCTCCTCATGACCTAATTGGTGATGATGGTTGTCTGCTTCCTCTCTGATGGCTTTTAGCTTTCCTAGACTCTAGCCTTCTGAACTTTCCTTGGCCTTCATCTCAATATGAACTTAGTTTTTTGTAATTTTCATGTCTGCTCATTGCTTTGGAGCTCATTTTTCCTTTCCCTAACTCATTAACAATAAACATCTGGTTTTATCTTTTCAAATATTGTCTCATTCAAACTTTGCATTATTTCTCTCTCTGTAGCTTCTTCTTCAAGGAANTGGAGATATTGTGGGCTCTTATCCACGTCATGCTTTTGTTGCAAATCCATTCTTGTGAATTACTTAGAGATACTTTTATTTTACTTACTATTCATCTTCCATATCTACCTAAAGCAAATAATTTTATTTTTCTACACATTAAAATAGACAAAAATTAATTATATGTGTGTATGTGTATCTGTGTGTGGGTATGTATGTATGCTGGTGCTCACAAAGGCCAGAAGGTGACATTGGATACTCTGGACCCAAACTATAGATGGTTGTGACTACCTAACATGGGTGCCAAGAACTGAACTTTGGGCCTCTGGAAAAGCAGCGAGTGCTCTTAACTTCTGAGCCATCTCTCCAGCCCTGATAACTTTATTTTAATGTATGTATTTTTTTTCCTTGTTATTTCTAGTTAGCTCTCTTCTCTCCATCTCTATCATTTTAAGAGAGCCTATTCTATTTTACAGCTGATATAGTTCCATTACTTCCTGTAGGTTTTCAAACTAGTTTGTGCCTGTTTCTTCATTGTGCTCTTATTTGTATTTTGTTGAGAATGAATTCCGTTCTCCAGTTTTGATATGTANGGCTGCCTTTCTCTGTATTCTTTCACTGTTTGCTTTGAAGTGTTTGTTGCCTTCCACCTGCAGACTGACCCTGTTCTGCAAGCCCCTTGATTCCTGAGGGAGCTGAACCTTGAACACTTGAACTTATACAAGGAAAGCAGATCACAGTAGGTCCTGAGCTGATCTGGAAGAGGATCAGAGCACAGTGGGTCCTGAGTTGATCTGGAAGAGGATAAGAGCACAGTAGGTCCTGAGCTGGGAGGGAAGGACAGCAGAGTGCAGTGGGTCCTGTGTGGGTCTGGATGGGGAGCTGAGATTTAGCTGCCTTGCCACAGGCTNTGTTGAGGAGTCACAGCTCTACTTTGAGTCCTGAGGAATGATGTTTTTGGAAAGGAGGTGGTACAGTGGGGTTAGGTTGATGTTTGTACAGGGTTTAATNCATGGCAGCAGATTAGAAAAGGTTCTTATGCACAGGTAAATGAGAACTGAATTAGTCTGGAGGAGCTAGGGACCAGCTGGTTATTAACTTGGGAGATATGTTTCCTGNGGTAGAATCCAAGGAAGTGATGTGGAAACAAGGTGCCAGGAGCCAGAGAAACAGAGGGTCAGGAGTAGAATTGAGTGTCTAGCTTGGGATACTTGCAATAGGTGAGACAGTGTCGCTCCAGCCTTGTGTTAGAGCANCAGCAGTGGTCACTGAGAGTGTGTTGTACATGAAAATTCTCCTACTTATTCCAGGGCTGCCTACTCAGACACCCCAGTGTGAATCCTAGAGGTCTGTGTTCACAGCCCTTCAGCACATTTTGGTTGATACTGGAGCCTGAGCCCCTCCAAGGTAGGAAATATGAGTAGAAGAACAAGTTAGGGTTAAAAAAAATCAGTGTGCTTGATTTTATTTTGGAATTTGGATTGTATGTGAAGAATCAGGCAGCCGAGCCGGTGTGGATTATGGGAAAGCTGACAGTTTTAGGTGGACATTTGTTGGTTTATCAGATGTGCTTATTTGGTCAGAATTTATCCCTCTTTCCCTTCATTCCCTCTTCCCACTGTCTTCCTCCTCTCCCACTTCATTAGTCTTTTTTTTTTTTACATGGTATCTGTGTATGTAGCTCAGACTAGCCTCTCTCTCTATGTCAATTTTCCTGCTTCAGCCTCTCACATGTTAGAGTTACAGGTGAGCTAACATATCTGGTCAGTTTGGTTAGGATCTCTAAAATTTTATTTTCCTAACTNGTTAAATAAACGGTGTTGGTGCCTTATAAAGTTTCTTTCTTTGTATCACAGTTAGGAAAGATACATGAAGGGAAAAAGGAAACTTTCTTTCTCAGGCTTAATTAAGGTGCTTGATTGAAATAATATTTGAATTTCCACTGTGGCAAAAAAACAGTGAAACTGAACTTTAAATCTACCTTCTGAGCAAATGGAGGGTGTTTCTTCTTGACATTTCAGAAGGATATTTACACCCGATGCCATTACACAGTGTAATTATGTAATTACACATTCTAACTCCGTGATCACATATGTTATGCTAATTATATAATTAGACTTAATTATAGCAATTGTGCAAATACATAGTATCTGAGTCGAAATGAATGGATTAAGAAACTGGGGCAGATATGAGAATGATAAACTTTGCAAGACAACTCTCAACCACTTGCGGCCATCTCAAAGACTTTCACTGGCACAGACACCAGCTTCCTCCTTTGTGTTCCGAGATTGTNACACTCCTTTAACNTTTTGCTAAAATCTGACTGAAGGAAGAAGATGAGAAAGANAGAGAAAGAAGGAGAAGGAAGCAGTTTAAGGAGTGAGTTAGCTTTGAGCAGAGCAGGCACAGCCCTGTTGTCTCTGGCCCTATTCTTATTTCCCTTCTGCCGTGACAGGCATCAAGATGGTATCATGACTAAGTCACTGCCAGCTTTAAGACTCCCTGAATGGGGCGATTCACTGTAATTACTACTCTCTTGAACTTCCTCAGGACTGAAGATCTTTACATAACATCTCAAAACATCAGAATGCTCATTTTCTGTGTCTTTGACTGGTCCCGATCCTGGGAAAATATGAGTTTGCTAATAGTTATTGCTTTAATGTGGTGGTGATTTGATCACATTTGCTACTTTCGAGTTCAAAGGTCTGACCTCAGAAAAAGTCTCTGGCTTTTTCTTTCCTCCCTGGAGTGGGCTGGGATTCCTCTGCAAGCTCAGGCCTGCAGAAGGGGGCCAGATCTACCTAGAGGGCCTATTCCAGAAGCCTCTGCAAAGCTGAGAGGTAGAAATGCCATTTTTAAAACATGGAATTTTAATTGCATGTACTGCTGAAGATTTGCTGAAGTTGGCTGTCTTAATTTCCCCAGGGAGTCCATTTCCACCCTTCCAGGAAGGCAGACACTGTCTCCAGGCTGACAGGGTGCACCTTTTCTTTCCCTTTGGGGTACAGGGGTAACTTTGCACCAGCAGTTGCTTCCTGGAAAAATGAGCCAAGTAAATGCCTCCTGTTTTATCTTTCCTCATTAGGTTTCCGGAATATCTCACCCGAATCTCAGCCTCTCATTTTCCTAAGTGGAGCAGGGTGGAAACCAAGCTGCACTCTCTCTGCAGGAGGGCCAGCACTTTGCTTTGCACCTGGCAGAAGCATGAGCCTGAGTCCTGGACTTGTTGTTGCTGCTGGGTGGCTGTGCTCTGTGCATATCCAGGGGCTCCTCTACCCCAATCGGGGAAATCACACAGTCACATGCTGNTTGGTGATGCATGGCATAATTACTGGAAATAGAAGGCTGGTGTGGTGATATATTGTGTACCCTAATAAAGTTTGCCTGAGGATTAGACAACAGAGCCAGCCACTAGATTAGACACAGAGGCCAGACAATGGTGGCACACACCTTTAATCTCAGTACTGGGAAGCACACACACTTTTAATCCCAGGAAGTGATGGCAGGGTGGAGAAAAGTATATAAGGCCCGAGGAAACAGGAACTAAAGGCATTTCAGCTGAGACCCTTTTGGGTGAAGACTCAGAGGATTTTAGTCAGAGGATTCATGGAGTTGGTGTGGTAATAGGTGGTGGCTGTGGCTTTGCTTTGCTTCTCTGATCTTTCAGCTTTTACCCCAATATCTGGCTCTGGGTGTTTTATTAAAAGACCATCTAAGATTTGAACAGGCTGGGCTACATTTCAGTTTTCCCAAGTGTAGACAACACTGCCGTGTTTGGGAATTCTGGGTCCGGGAGCTAGCCTCAGTTGTTTTATTGGGATGTACCAATCCTGGAGTGATAAACATTTAACAGATATTTATTAATGTCTGTTACAATGTTGACCCTGTGGGACGATGAAGATGAGTAAAATGTGTCCCTGGAGTTTGCAGCTTCATAAGCAGAAGGCTGACATTCAGCATCTACCGAGGGCCTAGGAGGGGGATCATTTGATGGAAAGCGGAACAACTTCCTTAGAGTCATTGAACCAAAATGTCCAACAGGTAGGGTGTGAGGCTTAGAGTATAAAACACGGCAGAGCACTGTTAACGCAACTGTCAGGAAGTCAGACTGGGACCAGCATGAACAGAAACCATAGAGCAGAGAGCAGGTGGCTCTGGAGCCAGGGCAGGCAGGACAGGCAGGGCAGGCAGGGCAGGCAGGGCAGGCAGGGCAGGCAGGGCAGGCAGGGCAGAGGCATTTGCTGCTGAGGTGTAAACATAAGTCATTATTGGTGTCTTGCCATAGCAGGTGGGAATCTAGCTCACTTGCAGACTCTCCTCTCCTCTCCCAGCCATTAAAATACCATCACTTTCCCATGTAGGAATTTCCTTCCAGTGAACATGTATATATTATTCACTGTAATCTTGAGCTACGAGCATCTTCTGTGTGGCTTCTGTAGGTTGGAAAGGCNCATATGCTAAGGGCTTGATCCCTAGGTGGCACCTTGGAGCAGGTGGAACCTTTTGGAGGTGGGGCCTTGTGGGCAGTCTTAGGTCACTGAGATGAGCCCTTGAAGGGGAAAATGAGAGCAACCTCTCTTGGTCCTCTGTCCTTCTGGGCCATGCTTCTGGCTAGCCATGGAGTTCTGAAGCTGTGAGCCAGGACCAAGCTTTCCGGAGCACATTCATAATCTCAGGTGCCTCTTGCAGTGCTGTGGGAGCTGCTTCCACAGCAGAGCTCTACTTTCCCAATGTTTCCCCCTTACTTGGATGATTTTTGTTTTTATATATACCTACAGAGTGTGTGTAAATGTCCCATGGAGATCTTTCACNACATTCTGNTTTCGCCTATTCTGCTCTGACCACAACCAAAACTTCCAAATTGGCTTTTTTCTTTCAGTTTAATATTTTCTTGAAGTAGGAACCTAATTAGTCTTATCAATAAAAACCAGGAGTCAAATATTGGGGTAATAATGTGAAAGCTAGAGAAGCAGAGGAGCAACCACCAGTGACTTCTTACCTCTCTGGATCCTCAGACCGAGGGGCCCAGATCCTGTCTCTGCCCCGCCTTATCGCTTCCTCTCTGCCTCCCACGTGCTGAGATTAAAGGCATGAGCCACCGTTGCCTGGNCCCTATGGTTAACTTGTGGCTAGCTCTGCCCTCTGATCGCTAGGCGAGCTTTATTTGTCAAAACTCAAAAGTATCACACAACATTTTCTTATTCTTTCTTTAGAAAAATGTTTATTTATTGTGGTGTGTGTGTGTG
>LZPO01087232.1:229554-244407 GCA_001675575.1 Neotoma lepida | reverse complement strand
TGTGTGTGTGTGTGTGTGTGTGTGTGTGTGTGTGTGTAGGTTGTAGGCCAGAGAACAACTTTCAGGAATAGGTTCTCCCACCATTTCGATTCCAAGACTCAGGTCTTCAGGAATGGCAACAAGTATCTTTACCTATTGAGCCAACTTGGTGGCCTGAGGGGAAGAGGTTCTTTGCCAAGAAATTGATTCCTGATTTAATTAGGATCAAGGAGCAGTTTTGAAAATATTTAGTAGAAAGCACTTTTTAATGAGGGCAGCTGTGACTCACTGTGAGGCCAGAGCTGTGAAAGTCTCTCTTNTAAGTCCTCTTCCCCCCATGAGAGAGTTAGACTTAACCCCTGTTCTGTATTTGAAGAGAATAGATGTGAAAAACTCTCAAGAGCCCCAAAGCAAGTGGAAGAGCCCAGATGTGAACATCAAGCTGTTTAGCCTCCACCCTCAATGCAGCTGTATTTCTGTCCTATAACATACAAATCCGACTTAAAAAACAAAAACAAAAACAAAACCAAGGTCTTATTGTACAGCCCTGGGTGGCCTGGAATCTGCTATGTAAACTAGGCTGGCCTTGAACTCTCAGAGATCTGCCTGCCAAGTGCTAGGATTAAATGTGTGCCCAGAACACCTGGTATAAGTCAGACCATTTTTTTTACTAAATCGTTTTTCCACAAGGATCAAATTCACTTGGCTTCCAAAGACCTCCACTATGAAGAATGCATTAGGGGACCTCTGAAGACCCTGTGAACTCTAAGACCACTAGGAGCTCAATGATAGCTATGACAAGATGGGGCTGATTAATGACACAGCTTGAGGGGACAAGCTGCCCTTGATATAACTTGGAGGTGACTACTTTGATTTCAAGCCCTGTATGTGTACCAAGCGTACCACTTACTTCTCTTCAAGAGCATCCCAGGTTCCTGATAGATACATTTAAACATAACTACAAATAAAGATTAACAATAATGTCATGGCAGAAAAAGTTAAATAATTTCTCCAAATTTAGTACAATTTTCATTCTTTTTGGAAATTGGTCTTTTTTCNATGCTATTCACTATGGTACTAATCATATAAATACAGTCCAGGACCAGTGCTGAGGAAGGCCGGGGTGCCTTACTCTCTTCTCTGTCTTCTCACCTCTGAGTTGTGGGAGCCCAGGTTTCACTGGACCCTAAAGGCAGAGTGACACCAGAAGTATTGGTGGCAGTAATTCAAACTCAGCATGTACTGGCCTGGTTGACTGTGCCAAAACGCGTGCTGAAGTTGAGAAGAAACAATTGCTCCCAAATAGCCCTTGCTGGAGGAGCTCCTGCTGTGGTGTGGCCATCTTGATTGTTTTCAACACTTGATGAAATCATCTTGATTGTAGTCATAACTCATGTGACTAGTGACTTTCATGCCTCTTCCTCAGTGCTCACTGTATCTAACCTATCTTTCAAAACTCGTTTATCTGATGCCCAAGCAAGAAGAATAAGGCAGTCCACCTCACTTGAGGTAAGTGACCTACTGATGATTTAACTCATAATAAAGAAAATAGAACTTTTGAAAATGTTTGTGAGTTTTTACCAGTAACAATAAAAAAGAAAAACACACAAACAAACAAACAAAAAACTAGCAACCACATCCTAATGTCACTCTCTAGCATCTGCATCAACACAGGAGTCTGAGATCACTGACCTGTGGCAACTGAGGCTCAGGGTTACGGTGCTGTTTCCCCTGTGTAGACTACGCATGGCATGACTTGGAGGCAACACTGATAAGGTCTGTGACATGAATGAAGCCCCTGGAGTGATCTCATGAGATGCTCTGACATAGGTTGGTCTTTGGCACAAGCTAGAACTTCCTACATACCCACATTCATCAGGCTAATGCCACATTCTACAACCTTCCCTCCTGCTGAACTGATGGATGGGTTTATACAAGAGTTCCCTAACACGATGCTAACTCCATGCGAAGGTAAAGCAGGAAAAGCTATCTTACACTCTAATGTGCTTGTAGGCTTACTTGGTCTCTCATGAGCCTCGGGTCTTTATTAAGTAAAATGATCCAATGGGTGTGGGGAATAGGGGAGAAACATGTCCCCACCCCCGACTTCCTGTTGTCAAAGAAAAATAGGTGCTCCTGAACTAGGTCTGATCACAAAAGTGTGACCCTATTGTAGAGTGCTTCATAAGTGCTTGCACATGTTGGAGGCATGGCAGCTCTTGAGTAATAGCAGGCCAGCAATTTATTACAGGGACCAGAAGTAGCCCCATCCCTGCTCTAACAACAATGGCTGATCTAGGTAATAGCCCTCTCCGTGGGCTCAGGGGAATGCACAATGTCTTGGGCTCTTCAGCACACAGAACCTCCTTTAAAGACAATGTTTTTAAAGGGCTTATGAGCAGCGTGCATTCAGATACCTATGAGAACACCCTCCTCGTCACTATAAATAAGCCCAGGTGTTTTGAGCCACCTCTTTGACATATCCTGATAAGAGTTTCCAATGAGAGAAAGAACCTGTTGGCAGTAAGTGCTCATCNCTGCCTGAGAAATCACCCAGCCATTATGGCTGCTTCCACTTTACCTGATAAGCTGCCCCAAAGTTATTTCTAGATGGAAACGGCAGAAAGATGGATTAGCTCTGTCAACGGGGAGTCCTGAAGTCCTGCCATTCAGTGAGCAAGGAAACGTGTGCCTGCCATGGGTGGCTGATAAGGGAAGTGAACAGAAACTTCGGGCCCGCCAGCTGACAAAGCTCAAATGCAGCCTTTGAAGAAATCTAACAGCCCCTGGGCCTCTGCTTCTTTGTGATGCCAAAGACTGTTGGCTTTGTCGGGTTACCAGCTCGTTACTGTCAGTCCAAAACTTGCAACTCTGAGCCTTTGCTGCATTCTTCAAAGACAGGAGACCCCAAAAGGCTGCTGCACAAGCTATTTCCTTGCAGGGAACCAGAAGCATGAGAGCCAATGGAAATGGCCTTCCTCCTCTGTTGCTCATCCCCTTACCCTCCACACTGCATAAATATTTCCGTCTTATTCCTTTTAGGAAGCAGGCCAGAATTCTTAAGCAAGGGACTTCTTAATGCATCTATCAGAACTGAATATCCGCACCACCTACAGAGAGTTCGGTGTATACGTAATAAGAATCTTGCTCTTCTTATCTTGTGAACCTTCATGACACTCTGCTGGAAGAAGCACATTTTGGAGATGAGGAAGCTGAGATGCAGTGAGGTCAGGCATCTTGTCTGATGGAAGCTCTGGGGTTTGACGAGCTCTGGGGAGCTCATCAGCCAGGTGGCTCTGATGCCAAGGCAGGGTTCTCTTCTGTTAAGTGCACTTCTGCCCTTAGAGGAAAGTTATATTGAGAGAGGCTCCATGCTAGTGAAGGCTTTGGGGTCCCTTGCCTGGATTACAGTTGTGGAGAATCACAGCTGCATGAGCTCCGTCGAAACACAATAAAAGCCATGACTCCTCCCAGGAATCCATCCCTTGGATACAAGCTTTCCCTTGGAAAGTNGAAGTGTCCACTTCGCTCACTGCTATCTTATCTTGGTTGATTGAACCATATTTCACTTTTCTCTGGCTTCTACAAAGATCTCTTTGAAGCCCTCCCCAGCTAGATAAGCCTCCAAAGATTCTTTCTTCTCTCCATTCATCACCATTTCCCAAGGTTGGTCTCTGCAGGGAGAGGGAAGCAGCCCCAAGCGAGAATGATCAGCTTGTGTGTCGCCTGTGACTGAGGTCTAGTCACTCACAGACTGACGAAGCTGACACAAGGGCAGTCCCATGTCATTTTCCACTGCTGGACCTAGCAATTTGCTTCAAGACAGCTAATCCTTTAACTTCTGGGGAAGGGGGGCAGGCAGTCTACAGGGACTTCACAGCCTTCCAGACCATGTAAGGTTTGCCTGACTGGGGCAATTCTCAGACTTTCCAGTGTTGTTTCTTACAAGTGCAAACGCTCTGTTAAGGCCAACTATCCAAGCAGGCAGGGCTTCAACAACCACGTAGGTCATTCAAACACTACTTCTTTAGCAAACATCCCTCTCCTTGAAATGCAAGGTCCACAGCCAGGATACCAAACATCACAGACCTAATGAAAGTCATTATCAAAGACAGCAGCTTTGAATCCCTTGAGAACATTCTCCAAGTGGCCATTATTGTTAACAGGAATGGAAACACTGTGCTTTATTCATGGCTTGCTCTTTATCTCGCTGATAATAAATACCTCAGTGCTGTATGTATTCATTCAACAAAAGCCAAATCCTATCTATCTTTGTGAGACAATGGGGTTTCTGCAGTCTTGCTGAGACAAAAGTGCTCCACCCTAGAAATGGTGCTCATCCCTTCTGCTCTCAAATCACTGGCCCCGTCCCACCACAGGACACCAAGAGCTCCACCTTATAAGGAGACTGAGGAAGGCCAAGAAACATTTGCAAGAAGAGCTCTAATGAATGCCACACACATTGGTAGATGATGATACAATATCAAAGAGCTGTAAGAAATGGAAATAGGGGGCACCAACAAGTCAACCTTGTCTTCAGAGTAATTGCAAATGGCCTGGTCCTGATGCACGGAAAGGTGGTTTTCTGAGGAGCAAGGACCTGAACAAAGGTGACTATCCTGAAAGCATCTTTCTTTGGAAGAAACTGGAGGGAAATCCTGCAGGGCCAAAACGCCACCTCTGAGGGGTCTCCCACCAGGGCTTGGGATGGGTATTTGCCTTTCTTAGAGAGGTGAAAGATTGCATTTCACACAGCATTCCACAACCTTCCTAATGCTGTGTCCCTTTAATAGAGCTCCTCATGTCCTGGTGACTCGAACCATTAAAAACCTTCCATTACTCTCTCATAACTGTGATTTTGCTACTGTTATGAACTGTAATGTAAATAGCTATGTTTTCCGGTAGTCTTGAGTGACCCCTGTGAAAGGGTCATTTTGGAAACCCCAAAAGGGTCACAGGTTGAGAACCACTGCAACAGGCAAGAATCACACAGAAGGGTATCAGTAACTTGTCTGTATTCCAGGAGGATTACCCAGAGGAAGCCCAGAAGAGGAGCTGGGACACAAAGGGGCTGTGGCCTCACCAGTTTAAGGAAGATTAGCTTCCCCCCAGGCCCTGCAGGGGAGGCTGAGATTGCACAGGCATTTCTGAGGAGGAACTGATAACATTCTAACCCTGGAGCTGATGAAATCTTCAAGAGCTTCTGGCTTACAAAAGGAAGAAAATGCCTAAGCCATCTCCAGATAGGGATCCCAGCCAGAGGATGTGGGCTTTCAGGCAGGAAGAGAACAAACTCAAGTCCAGACTGGTTGAATTTGGGTAGTCACAGACCTTCCTCTCAAGGCTGCTGGGAATGAATGCAGGTTCTGGAGTCCAGCCCTTTAGACTCTGTGACTTTAGGATTGACATAACTTGCTGCTGGGTCCTACTCACAGTTATGGTACCTCATGGAGAAAAACCAAAGGGACAAATGAAACTGGAACCTTCTGAAAGAAAACTTTGCTGACTACCACATTTTTAAAAAAAAAGAAATGTGTATGTAAAAAGCCGAGGGTGGAAGAATTGGGGAATGGCTCATCCATCCAAAGGCCTTTGAGAAAATTGCTTACAAAATTTCAGTTAATATCTACACACATTGAAGTAAAAAGTTCTTGCCCATGGAAATGTTGATAATTTAGAAGAAGTATCTGTTTCAGTCAGGATTGATTTGCTGTTTAACCTGGGGAAAGAATTTTTAAATGGAACTTCTTTTGATAATTATAAGTAATCAATGCTATTTTTCAAAGTGACTAATCAAGTTTTCGGGGTTCCAGCGAATTTGGGTGGCCATCCATAAGAATTTTCATTAAGCTGGGGGCTTTTTCTTTCCATTTTTAATTAAATTGGTCTAAGTCAGCAATCAAGGCTCCTATGTTTCTATGTAATGTATAGGGTAGTGACTACAGCAAGCACTAAGCTCCAAAAACCATCAGTCAGAAGGCTGGAGGGAGAAATCTGAACAGCCGTTGTCAGCCTTCCAAGAGATAAACAGAGAATTATAAGTCACTCTGAGGCTCTGGGATCAGGGTTTTTAAATAAATCATATTAATATGTGAATAAGACAAGCATTATTCTCTTCTTTCAAAATGTAATAAGTCTTTTGTTTCTGCCGAGTAGAAGGATGACTGCTGTGCTGTGTGGATAGGGAATACAACCTCGCGCTTTCTGCTCTCGCCTCTCTCTCTTGCAACCACAGCCTCAGTTGCTAGCATGGTTTATGTGGCCGTTCCCCTGGTCAGTCACATGAGGCCATCTCTGGTAAGGAGTTCTTGACTGTGACATGGGCACAAAAACACTTTCTTCTGAGATACAGACCACCAGGGGTTGAGAAGTCGTTTCTGGAAAGTAAGAGCAAGGAAAATCAGTTTCCTAAGCTGGAGCGAGGCATCTAGGTTGTGTTCTCAGGTACAGCCCAGCACAAGGAAGCAGGTGTCTATCTCAGGTACAGCCCAGAACAAAGAAGCGGGTGTCTATCTTATGTTGTTGTTGTTGTTTAAACTAGACAGACATACTTTGTATTCAGTTGGAAGCTCCTCTTCAATCCCACTGCTCTCCATTCCACGGTTCCTCCCCCGGAGCTGCTCAAGACCACATCTACAGGGTATTTAAACTGCCTTCTAGAGAGAGGCCACTTGAATTTTCCTGGTCTCCTCTCCCCATTTTATCTCTGGGGGCCAAAAGGTCACCCAGGAACATTTTGTCCAATAAATTCGGTCTTTTATTTTTAATTTAGCTTGATTTGGCTTACTGCGTGTTGGCGGAGAGACTTAATATAGGGGTACAGAAACCTTTCACTTTGCATTATTTTACTAATGTGTTTTGAAAAGCAATCGCTTCCAATCTGTATACACAAACACACACCCACTGGATGGTGGGTACACTGATACTGTTCCTTACATAGTTCACTAATATAGGAATCTTACCAAACAGTCTTTGCCATTATGACATTCCCCACAGCCTTATATATTCAGTCTTCTTTATTCCGTTTGACATTTTGGAAATGTCTGCAAACACTTTGTCTCACAAAGTCTCTGGCACTATAAAGATCCAGGGCCAAGGTATTCAGGTCTGGCAAGCTCCACTTTCACAGGGGGGTTAGCCCGATCCCAACAGACCTCCACTCTGTGAGACCCTCTGTAATGTTTGACCAAAGATTCTCATCAGAATGTATGGGCTTTACCTTTTCAAAGAGTTCCCCTCCGTTTCTGGAATCAACTCTGCGCTACAAGGCATTTTACTTTGAGGACAGCAGAGTGACACTATGCAATTAATTCTTAGGGATGATGGGATTATTCTAAGTCAGCACTGTCTGATATGGCATCCACCAAGTACTTCAAACGAATGGCTAGTGGAGCTGAGGGGTTAAATTTTAAATTTTATTAGAATTTTATTGTTTAAACTTAAATAGCTACACATGATTCCCTTACTGTAAAAGGCTCAAGCCAGACACACCTTTACAATATTTCTCTATTTCTTATGGCTAATTGCATTGGCATCACACTGACCCGGCGCCCTACAGTTGGCCTGATTTATTTCTTAGACTCACATCTACTAACAGATTCAACCCAAGCCCCCACAATACTTCATTCTCCTGCAGTTTTCATTTCTAAAATGTTTTTTTTCATTTTTTTTAAAACATGACTCATCTTATTGGGCTCCAACACCTTTTCCATGTTTTTACACAATAATCTAATTTTTAAAAAGCCATAGACTCAGTAAACATGCTATATAAACTAGTGGCAAGAGGAAACTGAGGCTGAAGGGACCAATCCCGGAGACATCTGTGAGCAGAGGGTGAAGTAGACTTGCTGCTGCTCCAGATNGCAGGGCTTTGGTGTTTATAAATTATATATGGGCTTATTTTGCAACTACAATTAGAGACTCTATAAATAAGGCAACTCATTTACTTGGACGGAGTGATATATGTTGAGGAATAAAAGATACTTTGAAGAAAGTCACTTTCTGCCTTCTAATGAGCCCTGATTTAAAGAGGGAGACAAGAGAAGGCAGATATAGCTGCAGCGTGAGGCAAATCCTAATTACAGAGGACACCAGGAGAGATCTGCTAGTACTTAAGCCTGTATTAGAGGGAAAGAGTTCGGAGCTGGAAATGGACATATGAAGATCTTCACAGAAGAAATAAATGCCTACAGGGTGTGCCTTTTGGATTGGCAGGCATAAACACTAGGTGCAGGGGGGACACTGGGAGCTACAGAACATGGTTAGAGGAGATGGCAAGCACGATTAGGTGACATGTTCAAAGATGATACATTTATAAAGATCTTAGCATTCAATGCATATACTCAGGCTTGTATTTTAAGAAGACCTAACAAATTTGCGCTTTGAACACAGAGATGAAAAGAACTGGTTAGAGGAAAGTAAGATTTGAACTGGNAGATGGACTGATAAAATTAGCCAGGTAGAAGTAACAATAGCCGGAAGGAGAGGATGGAAAACTATGACCCACAGGCTGGTTCAGACCAGAAGATCAATTTTATAAAGTTTAATTGACACACAAACAGGCTTCCTCAATTACATACTGTCTGTGGCTGCTTTCATGCTACAGGGGAAGTGTTTGGTTGTGGAAACAAAGAATGTGACTCTTAAAGCCTACAATGTTTATTCCTGCCGACCTCTTAAATGAGTGGAAATGAAACGCATACTAGGAACGATGGTGGTGAAATCAGAGATAGATGGCACCGGGAAACTGATTTATTAGGAAGGTTGAAGTCAGGATATCATTAGGGGCCTTAGCCTGGGCACCCTGTAAGAAAACAATTCCCTTAACTGAGAAGTCTGAGAAGATGATGTCTGTGGAGAAAGGTAAGAAATGACGTGTTAAGTTTGAGGCAACTGTAGTCATAGATGAAGATGGCTGCAGCCAGTGCTGAAGCCAAGGAGAAAGGCAGTGACTGGAGAGGCAGGCTTGAGGATCGGATTCCCAGAGTTGAAAAGTGACAAAAGGAAGACGGCTTCAAGTAAAAGGAGGAGAGAAAACAGGAAACCTGGGGGAAATGTCAGTGTAAGCTCCAGATGAACAATGTTATGTTACAATGAACAATGAACAATGAAGAATGTTACAGAAAAATGAGAGTGACACTGTGGCATCATAGGAGCAAGGTATCAAGATGAAACAAACAGGAGATGGCTAGACCCAAAGGCTGCCCTGAGAGACACAGGGGGNGGCTAGTTCAAAGGCTGCCCAGAAAGTCAAAAAAACAGGCGGGAAGTATTGCAAGTTAGCCAACACTTTAGACGATAGCCGTTGGCATTTAGGGCAGATTCCCAGGAATGAACAGAAGGAGAACAAGTTGTGATAACCAATGAAGACTCACCTTTTGAGATCTTTAGCCAATGGACAATGAGGTAGAGGCAATCGCTGGAAGAATCTAAGGGGCTTTCCTGAGGAGAAGGGAGATTGGGTAGGCTCTTTATGTAAATGTGAATAGACAAGAGGTTTCCCAGACTTTGGACAGTTTACACATGGCTCTGTGATTCCATAAGCATCACCTTCCAGACCATAGCCATAATGTTTGCTCTGACTAAGGCAGACAAGGGCATCACACACACATACACACACAGTAAGAATAAGTGAATGGATTTAATACTTTGAGATTTGGCACAAGTCTTGGGTTTTAATCTATAATTCTCAGCTGAGGTGGTCTGTTCCTAGGGCCCGTTGGACAGTACTTGAGACATTTTAATTATGACTCTGGCAGCAGTGAGGGTGCTACTGATTTTGGAAGGTAAAGGTCAGGGATACTTCTAGAGTACACAAAATCCACAGCAAAGTGGTGTCTAGCCCCAAAGACCAACAGTTTCATCCAATCTTCTCTGAACTACCTGTCCAACTGGGAATGGTGTTATATATTAATTCCTATTAAAATATTGAAAACATGTTATGTATTATGCCACATTTTTTTCTGCTGGAAGTGGGTAGTCTTTCTAATTGCAGGTACTTTTGCTTGCCTACCCAATGTATATTCTCTGCTTTCTCCTAGCAAACTCAATAAATAAGTAGAAAAGAAAAGAGGAAAGAAGTGAGGGAAAAGGAAGCTAGGAAAGGAAGGAAGAGAGGAGGAGACAAAGACCCTTCACCCAATGAGTGCAAGGCATTATGGGTTTAGGAATGGCTATGCAAATGTCCAGTGATTGAGTGTTTCATGGAATGTCCAGGGAAAAAATATGCTCTTCTGTATACAGATTTACTAATATAATGAATGTGTGGAATCCAACATAAAAGTAAAACAAAATATAAATATTCTTTTTTGTAAATTCCACATAGCAAACTGATTTTTCACAGAACACTTTTATAGACTTGTATATTGATAATCAATATATGACTGATAAGAGTATAGTCTGAAACAAATACTAGCTGACTTTATTTCTGCTAACAAGGAAATGGTGGTGACATANGTCAGAGCTTCATTTGTTTGTCAATGCTGTGACTTTGTTGGACCAGGATGTACCAGAAGAATATTTCATCAGATTTTTTTTACTATTCAAAATGTAACTTTTAGAACTACATTTAATTAAAGTTCAAAATGCATTATTAACATTTCTATTCTGCCTTTTTATATTCTAGAGATTAAAAACAATAATAAATCAATCACTGGCACTATTTTAATCCCAGCAACAAGAGGCAGAGACATAAGGATTGTCAGTTCAAGGCCAGTCTGTAACAAGAGTTTGTCTAAAAAAAAAAATCAATTGATCAAAATTGTTAACAGTTGCCCATTTCTGTGGTATAAATACTCCATCATGGAGGAAAGATGAGCAACAGAATGACATTTTTATGTAACATCACTGTCCTATAAATACAACAAATACAAAGCGTGTCAGAAGTCTAGGTAGTAGAAAAAAATTAGCAAAGTATGATTTATAATATTTATCATTGTTTTTAATGCAATGCATTTCACTACAAGATTATATAGTTTAAAATTTCAGAGCAGTTTTAACAACCACCTTATAGAATTAGTTAGAAAATTTCTTCAGTCTTTGGTTTCTTATTCTCTGCACCTTGATCAGTTGTAGGTCTCTGTTAGTTTCTGTCTACTTTAAGAGGAAGCTTCTTTGAGAAGGTCAAACTTCCTTGAGCTGACTTAATCTAAGGGAATAATAAAAAGTTATTAGAAGTCACACCACTACTGCATCAGTGTGCCAGTCTTGCAGGTTGATTTACGTATGCTGAATCACCCTACATCTCTGGAATGAAGTTGACTTGACTTTGATAGATAGGTTTTTTTTATATATTCTTGAATTTGGTTTGCAAGTATTTGATTAAGAATTTCTGTCCCTGTTCATTAGAGATACTGGACTATATTTTTCTTTACTTTTTTTGTTAGTCTTTGCCTAGTTTTTTGCATCATGGTGATGCTGGCTTCACAAACAAAACTGGAAATGTTCTTTCATTTACTATTTTGTAGTATAATTTGAGGAGGAATTTTGTAAATTCTGCTTTGAAAGTCTGGTAGAATTCTGTGCTGAATCCATCTGTAACCTTTTATTTAGTTAGGAGATTTTTAATGACTGCTTGCATCTCACTGACTGTTATAGATCTGTTTAAATTGTTTATTTCATTTTGATTTAGCTTTAATAATCCATATAAATCTAGAAATACATCACTTGTCTTAGATTTTTCCAGTTTGGTAGAATATAGATTTTTTTTTGTGTCCATCCCCATTATTCCTCGGTGTCTGTTGTAATGTCTTCCTTTTTGTTTCTAATTTCATTAATTTGGATCCTCTCTCTTTTCATTAATCTGATAAAAGGCTTGTCAAACATGTTATTTTTTTCAAAGAACAAACTCTTTGTTTCATTAATTTTTTGTATATTGATTATTTTCATTTTCTATTTTATTGATTTCAGCTCTTAGTTTGTCTCTTTCCATCTATTTGGTGGGAAGGCAGCTGTTTTCTGTTTTTTCCCCTCAAGACCTTCAAGTGCATCATTAATAAATTTGACGTCTCTCAAAGTTTTTTATGTAGGCACTTACTGCTAAGGACTTTCCTCTCGGGACAATTGTGTCCCTTAGATTTTGGTATGTTGTGCTTCATTTTTATCCAATTCTAGGAGCATTTTAATTTCTTTATTTCACCCTTGCCAATACTCATTCAGTATTGGCTTGTTTAGTTTCTGTGTGTTTATGTGTTTTCCATAGTCTCTATTGATGGTGCTATTCAGCCTCCATTGTGCTCAGATAGAATGCATTCCTGATGTGATTTCAATTTTGCTGTATTTGTCTTGCTATGTATTTAATATGTGGTCAGTTTTGGAGAAAGTTCTATGGGCTACTGAGAAGAAAGTGTATCCTTTGGTGTTTGGGTAGAATGTCCTTTGGGAAGGTATTAGATCTACTGATTTATAAGGTCACTTAATTCCAGGGTTTCTCTATTTAGCTTATTTTGGGATGACCTGTCTATAGGTGGATGAGGATAATGAAATATTCCATGTCCACCATTTTGGGGTCGATCCACGGTTTTAGATCTAATGTTTCTTTTATGAAATTAGGAGCCCATGTGGTTGGTGTTTTTATGTGTTACAATATCCTGTTGGTTAATTTTTCCTTTAATGGGTATGAAGGGTCCTTCCCTTAACTCTTCTGATTAGTTTTGGTTTGCAATTTATTTTATGAGATATTGTTTCTTAGTTCCATTTGCTTTTAATACCTTCTTCCATCATTTTACCCTGAAGAGGAGTATTTGATGGTTAGGTGTGATTCTTGGAAGCAGCAAAATGATGAATCCTATTTTCTAATCCATGTTGTTAACATGTGTCTCTTTATTGTGGGGATTCATACTATTAATATTCTGCCTTAACAAGAAACTTGACCTTTCTCCCTTGTAGATTTCAATACTTGTTTCTTTATTCTGTGTTTTTAAGGTTTCAACTATAATATGTGTGGTGAATTTCTTTTTTGGCCTTCTCTATTCATTGTTCTGAAGACCTCTTATACTTGGATAAGCATCTCCTTCCCTAAGTTTGGAGACTTTGCTACTATGATTTTATTAAAGATATTTTCTATGCTTTTTCATATATTCTCCTTCTTTTATTCCATAATTCACAGATTAGGTCTTTGCATGAAGTCCCAGAGCTTTCCAATGTTCTATATGGGAAATGTGTGTGTGTGTGTGTGTGTGTGTGTGTGTGTGTGTGTTGTTTTTATTTCTGCATTGGAATTTGTGCAAATAGAGTTAGTTCATTGGGTTATTTCTTTTTTGTTGTTGTTCAAGGTGATTTTCTTCTTTCAGCAGAGATATTTATAGTGTTTAGGCTGGAACTAATTCTTAGCAGGGTTAGGATCTTGATTTCTTCTGTTTGTCTGGTATTTGGGGACTCAGCCTCTACCCAGGTCTTCTGTTTCTCTGCTACATTTTGGTGTCTTTAGCAGTTTGGGCAAGGAGCCTAAAAGAAGTTTCTTCTGGTAGTATGTGATCTAGTCCTGGGTCTTAAGGCCAGATAGGGTACCTGGAGGGTCTGAGCCAGGCATCTGGAAAAGCTCTGGGACTCTGGATCACACATGATAGCTAGGCGAGGGTCCTTGGTGAGTATCTGGCTAGGGAGTCCCAGAGGAAGGGACACTGGCCAAGAGAAGCAGGCTGTCCCTGATAATCAGTGAACAGTGGTATAGAGGTGGCAATAAAGGAAGTGCTGATGGGCTACTTGGGATCCATGCCACATATGGTGGCTACAGGGTGCCTGGTAGCAATCAGGGCTTGGGATCAGGCAAATCTCAAAGGAAGAGAGNTATACTAAGAGTAGGGGCTTATCCCTGACAAGCAGCCACAAGGCTAAAGTGATACCAGATTTTTTTTTAATGAAAAATAATGGCATAGTGAAGAAAGCATCACTAGTTAGTTTCAAAGTTTAGTCCTTTGAAATTAACAATATTTTTTAGCAGAACATTTTATAACCCAGAAGGGACTTTATTTATTTATTCTATCTATATGACAAGGATGTTATATGCCCCCAACCCTGTGCCCTATCCTTTANTCTTTTTCCCATGATCTTGCCTAGGCCAGGTTTTCCTTCAAAACTCATCTCAGTTCCTTGTCTTGAAAAATCTACCCTGAATTATTCCCACCAAATAAAGTCAATTCTCACCTTTGATAGTCTTATATACACAGATTACATATCATGTCAAATTTTCTTACATATCTGTAAGACTCTCAGCTACAGACTGGACTGGACATCATTTGTTTTCTGCATCCCCCGTGCCCAACACACAAAAAGCACTCAATAATGCTCTTGAAGATTGAATTGTGGTCTCCCACCCCGAGTTTGTTTGTAGAACAGGAAGGTGTGACACATGCCTGTAATCCAGCACTAGGAAAAACAGAGGCAAGACGATTGTCACAAGTTTGAGGATAGCCTAATCTACATAGAGAGACTCTGTCTCAATGAAACAAATAAATAAAAGTTTTCATGTTGAAAGACTTCTATCNGATATGACTGCATTCAGAGAAAGACTTCTATCCNATATGACTGCATTCAGAGACAAGACCTTTAAAGAAAGAAATGAGGTTATAAGGATAGAGCTCTAGTCCAATTTGGTTGATGACTTTCTAAGAAGACATACCAGGAGCACAGAAGAAGGCAACCACCCATGACCCAAGGAAAGAGCTCAAGAGAACCAAACCTGCTAACACCTTAAACATGAACTCGCAGCTTCCAAGATTGTGACCAAAGAAAGTCTGTTCTTGAAGCCTCTGGAATGGTACCTTGTTATGGCAGCCGGATCAGACCAATACAGAAGAAGTCAAGTGACCACATGTCTCTGAAGACAGTTCTCACAGGTACTTTAATCTCCCATTATTAAGCATTTATTTGCTTTTA
>LZPO01087232.1:216793-227094 GCA_001675575.1 Neotoma lepida | reverse complement strand
ACCCAGTTACAGGGCAATTCAAAATTCAAAGGCAAAAAGACCAGGGGCTTGTTAACTCAAGCCCTGAGCAATACCTGGTACATGGCAGCCTACAATTAGGGTTGAAGGAAGAACACAACCAGGCATTATTCCACCCACTCATATTTTTAGCTTCCTGGATGTTTGGATATTTTTAAGCACCCAGCCAGAGGAAGCTCTCCTATTCCTTCAGCAGTTGGTTTGTGTTTTGGAGACTGCTGTGAAGTAATAGTTTAAATCCCTGTCTTCTTGTTCCTTGTCCTAATTTTCCTCTAACTCTACAAATAATCATGAAGCTCATTGTTTTTTCCTTTCACAGTATTCTTGAATCTGGGAGTATTGCTGGGTACCTGCTCCATCTGGGCTGATAGGAGCCCTCCTTGTGTAGAATCAAGCAGACACTGTTTTGGAGGACAATACTNGATAAGGTCACACCTAACTTAGGGATCCCCTGAACTCCTGTAGACACAAGTCTTCCTCAGAAGGCTCTGTGCACTCATCATAAAAGATGCAGAAAGACCAGGTGAGTACAATAGATTCCATTCTTCAGAGAGTTCATAGCTGAGACCCTGGCTGCCTTACAGGAGACCCTCTCTTGTCTCATTTCTCTCTCTGGCATGGTAAGCAGTGCCCTTCAAAGGAAGCATTTAGAGGAAAGTGTCTCCACAGGCCTGATCTCTCTCTCTTTGAAAGCATAATAACACTCAAGAATGACAACAATGTAAATGGCCAGCATCATTAGGCAGAATCTTGATGAATTAAAATTGCTTACATCAGGGTAAGACGTGGTCAGCTGCCTCAGAGGGAGCCAGAGTGCTTGGGTGCACAGATTTCCATCCTGTCTAAAGCAAATATTGTCAGAGTTCCACGGTTTCAGGCTCAGCAGCATGAGATAGCCAGAGCCAGATAAGATCATCCTCGTCTGGAAAGGACCAAATTATCCTGCTCTTTAGTTTCCCCTTAATACCCATCCCTCAGAGACAAATTACCCTGGAAACACTGATGGAATTGAGCCTCTAAATGGCAAGCTCTGTCTCACAGAGTCATGACTACTTCTCACAACATGTGGGCAAGAGAGCTGGGCACAAAGTCCAAAACATTGTCTAATGAGAAAAATCATATTTGGATTCCCAAGCAAGCCCAGAAAGTTCAGTATGCCCCTAGAGGTGCAAATCCCCAAAGCGAAACAGTTGTCCAAGTGTTGAAGAAAGCCTGGGAGATTTGGTGCCTGACACAAATAACAGGAAAAATATGTCAGATGTATGGCAGGGCATAAATCATGGACAAAAACACTATCATCAGACTCCAGAGTGGGAGGCGCAATCACTTGGATACAAGTCTTGATAAGTACCAAATGTAATTGTCACTGCTGAGAGTCTGGCTTGTAAGTATTCTAAGCTGTGAAAAGGAACTCCTTCCAAGAAGTTCTAGCAAGTTTTCATGATGATGATGATGATGATGATGATGATGATGATGATGATGATGATTTAAAACAAAGTAAAATTATACAAATTATATTGGAGAAATTGTGAGTTGCATCTTTCTGAGAGTACCTGAATGTATTCTAGTTTTAACAAGTTAACAGGAGATTGGAAGGGAGGGATCCTGGATCAGATGCTGTGTGTGCACTTATGTCTGAACCACAGGTTCTGCTTCCTCTTCTACCTCAGATTCCTGAGGGAATCTTTTGATTGTCCTATTTGTGCTATGCCATTTGGCCTGAATTTGTGTTGATTCTCCTAAGGGAGTGAAGAAACATCTGATAAGAGATATCGGAATTCTCAATCCACTCCCACTACTTCTATCCTGGATAACTCAGAGAAGTTGCCGGGCCCCTCTTTTTTTTTTTTTTTTTTTTTTTTTTTTTTTTGAGTAAAGTATAAATAATGATGAAGTACCAGAGAAAACTAACTGGAATAATCCAGCGCAACCCTCTTGGCACCCACTACCTCTAGAAGCAAGTTAAGAATGGACTGGAGAGGGCATGAAGGAAAGAATGTCTTGCTATAGTTTGCATCTGGACTGTGCTCCAAAATCCATGAGGTAAGTTTTTATCCAGAGCTTGACTCTATGAGGAGCTGGTGGGAATGTTAGGTNAGGCCTAGTGGGAGAACTTGGAGGACATCCCTCAAAAAGATCAAGATGAATGATTTGCTCCTCTTTGTGCCATCTCTATGATGTGACAAAGACCTACAGTCAAAGACCTAAAGTACAGAAGCTCCAAAGCTGTGACCTCAAACAAAGCTTCTGTCTGTATAAGCTCATTAGCTCAGGTATTTGCTATCATAACAGGAAGCTGACCGTCACAGAACTACATCGTGCATGACACATAAGCTTTGCACATCTAATTCTGATAATCAAGTGCTGGTCTAATAAAAAGAACAATAACATCCCATTCGCTATCCATTTTCATAGGTGGAATATATTCTCATATTTTAACAACTAGCAAGAGAAATGATTTAAGGTGAACAAAAAGTGACCAAGAATGGCAATTATCACGGTCACCAAAACAGACACATGCTGCCAAGTCACCTGACTGACAATGTAGAAAGATCTAGAGAGTGCTTGTTTGAGGCCTTCAAATGTGGCTGTTCCCTACTGCACAATGAGGAATCATCTTCATCCACCATGCAGATCTGAGAATGGAGAATTCAAAGACTTTCTTAGAAAGACAGGCCCTGAACAGAAAGGAAGAGTCAGATTCACTCTTCCTACGTTATAGCAATACACGAGTCTCAAATATTTTTTATAGCATAACAACCCAATGAAGTAGGTGTGCCCATTCTACAGATGAGGGGATTGAGAGCCCAAACAGGGTCAATGTTCCTGCTATCAACTGAGTGAAAAAGCTGGGTTATGATCCAAGTTCGTCTGAATTCCAACCTGAGAATCCAAGTCCCAGTGGTCACCAGAGGCACATAGTAGGACAGGGACATGAGTTAACCCACCGTGCACATTGACAAGACAGTCTTTCATTCATGGGAGACAGAATGATGGGGAAAGGACCTTTAGTCTGTACTTTACCAGGTCCTCCCTGCCCCCACAATGTACAGTTTCCCTCAGGCATGTTTCTACAAAGCAATTTGAGGTTTCAATGTCCTGTAATGTCAAGCTGCCAAGCGGGAAAGGAAAGCCGGTTTTAACAATGCGTCTCGTTTTTCACCAAATTAGTACCAACACACTTAGGGATGTTAAGAGGAAAGTCTAACTTGTCAGCTGCTGGCAAACACAGGCCCATCAGTGTAAATCTGTCCTGAAATAGGGAGGAGTATCCCCCAATATAAGGCTGTTGTTCTTGGCTACACGGTTGATAAAACATAGTCTCTTCTCTTTTAGTCTGTGGTTCTGGAAGAGTCTGGCACTGCCCTGCACAAGGCTAAGCTCTCTTCTGGTGTAGGCTCTCTTGTGATTCTTTGCACCTAAGGAGCCTGCCTCTGAGGTTGTGAGGCGACAGGGCCACCCCTTCTTCTCCCCAGGAATAGAAGCTGCCTTATATCAACTGTCTACCACCATGGACTCTCCCCCCTCTCTATTTACAAAATGGAAACAGATGAATTCAATCAAACATAAGCCCCCGAATTATGGCTTCCTTTATACCTTGTGGTAAAGGAGTTTATACGTAATTGGAACATGATTTTCTCCAGTGGTTTCAAGTTGTTCCCAAACGTGAAAAGGAACCTTTCAGTTTGGGAATGGGATGGTTTTGTTCAAACCAATCCATCATGCCTCTGAAGGCAGAGGGCGGGTCAGCTGAGTGAAACCAGGAAAGCAGCTGGTGGGTCAAGGCCTNTGTGGCTCTCCTCTGGCCCACATGAGTAGGAACAGGCAGTGGGTCATCATGAAGAGACACACACAGCCCCATTTCAGCAGCTGTCAGGGCTCTGGGAAGTGAGACTGTCACAGTCACTGTGAGAAGCCATTGACTGGCCTAAGCACTCACCCACCTTTAGCACTCTAGTCTCTTTTACTGGACTGTGAGACACTAGAATGAATCAATACTCAAACACTCCACACGTAGGGAAAAAAAAGCAGCAACAAAAATCAAACTAAAAAGCCTGGTCTCCACCAGCAAACACCAATTTCCACAATTGGCTTGACCAAAAAGCGCTCTAGTCATTGTTCATCTATGTTTATACAAATCTTTAATGACGTCAACAGAGACAACAGCAAAGAACACTTTACACTTGGCATTTTAAAAATGGAGTTTGNAGCCTGAGTGCTTTTCCTATTAGCAAAGCCCACGGGTTACTACATCTTCAAGGCTTCATCCAAATGGGGCAACCAAGATAATGACTCTACAATATTTAGGTAAACAAAAGGAAAAATTGTGCTTCCCTCCAGAGTAGGAGGTATCTTAAAAGCTTTTTCATATTTGTTTTCCATGATTTTGCAAGCCCCAAAAGGAAATGCTCCACTTTGCTGGAGAGGATTGCTTACATGTTGTGGAAACAATGGGTCACTTCAGGTCCTTAGAGACTAAAGATTCTTTGGAAATGTTATTCAGCTTGTGGCCTCAGTGTGGTTCACCCTGCACGCTCTCCTAGAAGAAGGTAATGGAGGCCTATCTTTCCTCACTCATCATAAGGGTCATGAAAAACATGCCTAAAATAAGATTAACAAGAAAAAAATCACAATACACTTAATTAATAAAACTTTTATGTAATGGAAGAGGCTTTGAGCAAAGACCCAAAGAACTGGAGGAAGGCTCTCTACTTCTATGCTTAGCATTAGGGAGGAGTGGCTAGCCATGCTAAAATGTGGCTGGATCATAGAGTTTAAGGCAGTGATTCTCAACCTGTGGGTCACAACCCCATGGACTGCACCTTAGATATTTAAATTACAATTCATAACAGTAGAAGAATTACAGTTATGAAGTAGCAATGAGGTAATTTTATGGTTGAGGGTCAGTCACCACTACATGAGGAACTGTAATAAAGAGTCACACCCTTAAGAAGGTTGAAAACTACCTGTCTAAGGGAAATAACCAGCAAGGCCTGTCTACTCATATTCTTAGCTTCTTTGTATAGCATCCTCTCCTTCTGGGTATGGGACAAGACTCTTTGGGGATGAGCGTCTTGTGGTGTCTATCAGGCAAGTTAGTTGACATACTTTCTTTGTTTCCAGCACCTATATAGAAAGATACAAGAAGGTTAGGGTATTATTTCTAGGTCTTGGTTGGCTTTAAGGAGATGGATTCTAGATTCTCAAACAAGCATTAGGAAAGGGACATTCTGGTCTCTGTTGAATAACTTTGGAAGAGAATGAAACTAGGTGACAGGGCAAAGGACAGACAGAAGCTGCTTCTGGGGCCTTCCAATTTCTTTTGGATTAGAATACTCAGCAGTGCCAAAATACTAGAGTTTAGAGTATTATTTTCTGAAATTCATCAACACCAATTTGGATTAACCAAGTGACCAGGTAGGAAAGGAGATTATCTGCTTCAACACTGTTTAACTCTTGTTATCTTGTAAGTCTGAATTTATTTGATTGTAAGCCAACAAGTCTTTTAAGCTCAGAAACCACAATAGGACATTTAAGGTGTTATGCTAGCTTAGTTCATTCTTGACCTTCCTTTCAGAAACCAAGAGCAATGAGCCACAGAGGACTCCAGGGCCAAGTGTGAATTGATGGTGGAAGCCAAATGGGTCTTGCAATAGTACAGGGGAACTATGAGGTTCCCCTGAGAAGGGGTACTGTGCCCACTGTTTATGACACGTATGGAACACAGCCTCTAACATATCTCTAGATGCCTCTGCTCCTCCACATTCTACCCTTGTCCAATCTCTTCCCCATGAGTGTACACTGGACATAGCAGTTTGCTTCTAGACAAACTAGCATGACAAAAACTATGGGATATTATTTCCTAAATGATGTTTCTGTCAGAGAAACACAGAATCATACAAACAAAAGCCATGGAAGGAAACATTGTTCAAGAACTACTTCAGTAGAGGAAGAGAGAGTTCAGCATAGAACTGTCCTCTGAATACAGCAAGGACAAATGGGAGGTTAGGACCAAGGAGCAGTACAGGGGCCGGGGGATAGGAAATCACTTGGGGAAAACATGAGGGTAAGGGGGATTGTGGCCAAACAGGTATTGGGATTCTTCCTAAAACTGGATTATGCAGGCCAAGTTCATAGTTAAACATCAAGGCTTTGAGAGCTTTGAAAAGCCTGACTGCAGTCAGGGAGGGGACCTTATCATTTCGGTTAGATGAGGTTTTGATTTGAATGCCCTGTCTTGTGCTGTCATTTTTTTTATCTGAAGTCAGATGCCATGTTATGACATGTCCTATAGAGAGGTCAATGTAATCATAAAGGAATTAATAAAGGCCTTCAGTTGGTAGGAATCAAGGAACTGAATTCTGCCAANAGCCATCTGACAAAGCTTGAGAGAGCTTACTTGAGCCTTCAGATGAGAACCTCAGCTCCTCAGCTGACACCTCGAAGACCACCTCATGAAAGACCTCAAAGTAGCATCCCCCTAATCCTCTCCCACCCCACATCAAATGGGGGATAATATCTGTTCATTTAATTTTATTTTTATTGCTAGACTTTCAGAGAAATCTATTACACAGTAGAAGAAAACTAATACAAGGCCTACATAGTCCCAGATGGGTGGCAGTCACCAAAGCTACTCATGGTATCCCAGAGCTCATGGACATCCAGGAGCTCCTTCATGGCCCTAGGAGTCTCCATTAGATACAGAATAAAATGAGCAGGAGCCTTGCCTGTTATCACCAGGCACTACAGCAAACCACACTACCATGCCTATGAAACATTTTTGGTAACAGCAAAGGAACAGACCACATTTTAGGGAAAGGAAAACTCTACTCCAGTAATTTCTCCAGATAAGTTTTATGACTAAACAGAACCAAATCCACGTCTGGGATAATAACAACCAAATGGAAGAACCCTTGGAGTTTACAAAGTGTTTTATGTCTGTGATGTCATCTAATCTTCACAAACACCCTCCAAGTTTCTTCTTGGACCTTGAAGGATTGTTGAAAGAACTTGTAGAAGAGTTCACTCTCCTACATGCCCACACCAGTCCCATAGCCATGCTCTGCTTGGGAAGGAGGCTGGTTCTTTGTCTAGATGCAAGGCTTCAAAGTAAGGAAAGAAGCTGCCAGTCCAGCAAATCAGACCAATTGCATCAATTCTGGCCATCACAGAAAGAGAAGCATGCTTCAGGCAATTCACCCACATGTGTGCCATGGGCAGAGGCTATCTCCAACTCTGTAGATGAATTAAACCTGAGAGCTACTCTTGAGTTGGCACAACCAGGNCATAATACACATGGGCCTTGGGACCTGCTTCTGGATCACACTCTGTGGTAAAGCTGTTTACTATTAGTGGTTATGTCCAGCTTCAGATCTCATCTCAGGCTGTCCTAGTAGTTTTCTTCAGGCTTCTTCAGGAAACTGTTGAATAAGGAAAATTATGAGAATGATGGCAAAGGGGCTTCACACTCAGAACCACCTCACACCCCTTGTGTAAACTGTCAAATTGATGGCACACCCTTCATTCCTGATCAATGCCTCTGCCTGAGGTGACTGCTTTCCTTCATCACTCAAACCTAACTAGTTCCCAGGTATCATTTGTCTCTGTATATATGGAGAGAATCTGTTTCTTCCCTCCATCACTCTGTGCCCTGTCTTCATACAGGCAACAGCCTCTCCCACGTTGGCTAAGCCAGTCTAGTCATCCCTGGGGTTGTGCCTAGCAGTGGAGCTGTGCTTTGTTCTGAGTAAACTTAGCAACTCTGACCCAAGCTCCTGCTTCTTGAAAAACCCACAGCAGCATCCTTCATATTCCAGGATGAATGTCGTTTCTGAAACAGCATACCGGTCCTCTGTAGATATCTATTAAATAATTAATAGTCACTTTGTTTTCCCTCTCTTTCTCAAGTGTGAGGACATTAGCAAAACTTGTTCAAATTGATGGATCACTATGTCCAAATAAGGACTCCTTCTTGCCATGCAGATCATGGGACAGACATGAAAGCAGGGTGTTCTGGTGCCCACAAGGCACCAAGGGATAAATTAACCCCCAACTTAGAGGATGAGGCCACCTAGTCCTATTTAGAACATATGGCAGACACAAGCTTCATTCTGTTTCTCCTCTTTGGAATAAAAAATGTGTCTGATGCTTCACCTACAATGAAAATATTCTACAAGCCATAAAGAACAAAAGTAATGACATGCTTCACAGGCATGCATAACCAGGAGATATATCTGTTCATTGAGGTCACCACCACCCCCAAAACTGGGGCTATAAAGTATGCCTTGTTGTGTGGTAGTTCCTCAAAACATTATTCATTGAAGGTTTATAATAACAAAGCATTACCATAATAAATACCAGCCACAAGCGTCTTCTATGGAAAAGAAGCCTAAAAACCCTGCTCATATCCCCAACCCATGATTTATGATTAAATTTCACTATTTTAAAATTCAGAGATTCTAAATCTTAACAGCTTCAAACCTTGAAATTGATATCTTTTTTTAAAACAAAAATGAGATCAGAACCGTCAAAAGGAGTGATTAAAATGACATGAAGCAAATCAGATGATGTAGCCAAGAGGTTTCCTTTAGTTATCCTGTCAGGAAAACACTGAAGTGTCTTATCTCCCTCAAAGCCCCAAAGCCAGTGTCCCAGCACAAGCAAGCCAAAGTTGTTTTAAGAAAAAATAAAGACACAAAAGACCTCTTAGGCAAGTCACATTTAAAGTGTTACTTAAGCCCACAGCTTGGGTCATTCAGAAACCAGGAATCCAGGGTGGTAGATGGCGAATAAAAGAAGAAATTATTTACACTAAAGATCAAAACCTGTGCAGTAGTAAAAGGAAAGAAATACAGTGAGACTGGGGTTGTTTAATTATTCTACTCTATTGCTTTATCAGATATTCCTTGAAGCAAGTGGGTTGGGATTTAGAGCTAAGAAATTTAATTATTACATACAATTGTTGGAAAAGCACAAGAATCCTTTGATAGAGGAGAGGTTTTATTTTTAAAAACCTATTCATAATGAAGCTTTGATAACTCTTCCCATTGGGTCAGTGGGCTCATGTAAAAGGGGTCGTCCACTGGAGAGAAATCTTGGTCCTCCATCACGGGAGTCTGTAATTATTAAACTTGCTATGTACTAAAAGCAAACCAGAACCTCGTTTGCCATAACAATATCAAAAGGCACTCAGGAAGTGTTTGCTTGGCTCCTTCCATCCTCAAAAGNATGACATCATATCCATGTAGAGTGAGTTACTGGCTCCATTCTCCTCCCCTTGCCTTGACTTCATCACAGCAGGCTGAACCTCCTCATCTACATCAGTGAAGGCNCAACTGGAGAAGCAGAACCACGATGAGAGGTATACTAGATTGCTTTTGCAGGGATTTGACCATTCATGATCTTGTAAGTGGTCATTTAAGTGTGTTAGCCTTGCATCTGGTACTAGGCCAAAGGTGGGCAGAAGTGATTTATGAACCTGGGTGTGAAGTGGAGAATGATGGTAAATCAGAGCCCCTGACGATAAGCTGNATCCTAGATGGGGTCTCACTGCCATCAAGGCTCCAAAACTGTAGGCAAGCTGTCTCAGCTCCCCATGTAACAGGCCCCCAAACTCTACCCATCCTTAGAAAAGCTGAAGGAGACCTAGAAGGAGCTACAGTAGCTGCACTTGACACTGCTTCACCCTGGCAAGGTCCATAGGTCTACCCTCTGCTGTCAAATGCATGACCTTCCAAGTCTTGTTCAAGTTTCTCTTGCGTTCAACCTTTCTCTACCTGTGCATGGAAGAACATTCTTGGAAACATGGTGCTAGTCATCACAGTGTCCCTTGAGTTCAGCCATGTGACTGAACATGACCAACGGCATGTAAGCCAGAAATTCAAAGCTATGTCCAGAGTTTAAGAGGTCATAAGCCCCTCCTGACTTCTACCATCTTGGGCACAGCTGAAGTATAAAGTGAGTAAACTCATACAACTCCAGTCATAGTTTAACACAGAGAACCCCAGCCAAAGACAGACATGATGAGCTGACCNATAGCCAACCAGCCCATATGTAAGCAATGATAAAGATCTTCAATGCTACTGAGTTGGGGGGACTAATTGATACAGACCCACTTTCTTTTCAATGACTAAGGCCCTGTCTGCCTACCCATCACTTCCAG
Organism: Neotoma lepida; assembly: GCA_001675575.1. NCBI lineage: Eukaryota > Metazoa > Chordata > Mammalia > Rodentia > Cricetidae > Neotoma > Neotoma lepida. The sequence continues at coordinate 216,914 of LZPO01087232.1, read as the reverse complement.
GATCTTCAGTTTCTACAATCTGTAAGCACACATCCATGAAGTGATACATGCAGAAACGTTGAAACAGCAATCCTACCCACTCTCTGAATTTAGGACATTCTCCCATTTTAATCACAACATA
>LZPO01087232.1:171636-191836 GCA_001675575.1 Neotoma lepida | reverse complement strand
TTGGAGGAGGGAACAAGAGGAGAGGAAGGAGGGGGAAACTGTGGTTGGCATGTAAAATAAATTTTTAAAAATTTAAATAAAGAAACACAGTGGTGAACAATTTAAATGTGATCTTCAACTTCAAACTCCCAATTTAGTAGAGAAAGGATGTTCTTGAAAGAACATCCAATACACATCCAGTTTAATGGGATTTAGTGCCTTCCTGGGGGTGTGGCCTGTCGGTGGGCGTAGCCAAAGCTCCTGGGAAAACTCTGCAAGGGGTCGTAGGGGACTTCCCTTAAAGCCACTCAGCTCTGCCATCAGGATCATTTCCCAGTGACCTCCCAGGAAGACTGATGCAGAGGTGAGGCTCTGGGGGCAGACTGACATGGGTGAAACAGAAGTCGGGAAGGCTGGATCTGTGAATTCAGAGGCGCTCAGCCCTTCTTCCAAAAGAAAGCAGCCCGTAGACCAGAAGGGAGAAGATGAAGAGCCTTCGGAAAGTTGGGAAAACACTGACAGGAGACAAGGGAGCAGCAGGCAGAGTCGGGAGGCCAAGGGCTCCAGGCAGAAGGGATCTCAGCAAAGTTCNGGTGGCTCCTCCTGCAGACGCCACCAAGGAAGGGGTCACCTTGAAGAGAAGAGAAGGCCGAGCCCACCTCCTGCCATAGAGGGAGGAAGGGACAAGGCTGAGTCTACCCGAGCAAAACAACACTGGGCAAGAAATTCCTGACACACAAAACCGCGTGTCAAGAACAGAAGCCCCCACCCAAGATCTTCTGTGAGTTCTCTCAAGCGCAGANGCTCTGGAGACACCTGCGCTGTGCCACACAGCTCTCCCAAGACGCACGCACAGACAGAGTTCTCCAGAAGCCTGCTCATCCAGGGCGCTCTCACCGCTGTCCAGAGTCCTGACCCGCGTGGGTGCCTTGGAGGTGGGCCTGGAAGAGCTGCAGGCCCCTGGAGGAGCCTTCCTGCGTGTGCCCTCTAACAGCACCGAGCCCACCCTCTCGCAGCGCGCCTGGCTCACGTGGCAGCTGTCGCACGCCGGGGCTGCTCTGCACTGGGCGCTTCACACAGTCAATTCCATCTTGGCTGTGCAGCTCTGGCTGTCTAGATACACCTAGCTCCGTGCCAACTCCTCCATGGTCTCAGCATGTCTTGAGCCCACCTGAGCACCAAACAGTCTCCTTCTCCCTAGGAACTCCACCCCAGAGCCTTGAGTCTGTGTCAATGACAGATGATCTGACTCGGAAGAATCTCGTGGAAGACTCACTGGGGTCTTGGATTATGGAAAGAAAGCCTTCCCTGATGTCGTCCACCTTTCCACCTGCACATGCCTTGGGGATTATCTGAAAAACGACAGACTCTTAGAAGGAAATCAGCAAATGGAGGTTGGATCACTGTACAGACGTCCTCCCACTGTTTCGGACAGGGTCACTCGTGCCAAGTGGGTGTTGAACGTGGTTTCTTTCTGCTGGGCACTTAGACACTGCCTGAACTCCAGACTTTGCATTGGAATAGNAAACTGGACTGCGACCTTGTCTATGTTTTTGGATATTGATGAAACTCAGGCCACCACTCACACACAGTNCCTTAGNATCTCTTTGTGAGAGAGCCAATCCTTTCAGTATTTTAAATCTGTGATGTGTTAAGTCTAGCCACTTAGTGGTTTATTTTCTATTTTGTAGAAGCAGAAGCCTTTCTATTTTGTAATGCCTCATCATCCATCGGCTTTCCCTATTTTTATCAAGACTTGATTTATCTGCATAGAATGGTTGAGGTGTACAACAAAGTATTTTTGGTCGTACACTAAAAAAAAAAGAAGTCAATAAAGGTTGTGCCCAAGGAACTACCCTGTGACTAGTCCTCGTTAACGCTGCTCAATCCTTTCCCAGCGCTCAACATGACACTCATTCCACATCATAACTGCAGGCTTAGGTATTTGCTTGTGCTTTGCTTAGTGGTTCCAAAAAAGAAATTGCTATGGACATGAAAGTCTAGCCTGGTCATATTTATATGGCAAGCATTTCAAGGGTGAGAATATTTCTTCTAATTCTTTTATACTCCATGCTTGCCTGTGAATGCCTGTCTTGATGCCTCTACCCCAATCCATGAAACAGTCCTCCTCGGAGCAACCTTAAGGTCAATCTAGATACTGCATTAGGCATTCATGGGATGACAAAACTGAACAGTTATGTATGAAACTTGAATGGAGTCAAAGTGGACAGACACTGATTTAACATATAGGCAGGATGTTAAAAGTGACTGTGTTAGCTGGGCAGTAGAGTCCTTCTGATGTTATTTACTGATTTTTGTATAGTTTACAGTAAGGGATGAGCTACTTTCAACAAAATTCAATCACTACATTGAAAAATTCAAGTCAAATTTCCATAACAAAGGGAAAGAGGAATTCAGGGAAGATGTTTTTAGGGTGTAAAAGCTTGAAGTTTAGCCGAGACTCTGGTCATTACTACAGTACAATATTTTCAAGGTTTATTCCTTGTCTATACACTGAAGATGAAAATATCTCCCTCAGAGGGGTGTTGTGAGAACTCTATGTGATAATGTGACAGAAAAATGGTTTGCAGACACTAGGCAATGAAAGGCATTGCTCTTGGTATGACTTGGGTCTGATTCCCAATGGCAGATGCTAGTCTGCTCATAGACGATACCACTAAGCATATTATGGGGCTGTCTCTTATACACATCTAGATGTGTATAAGAGACAGCCCTGGAAGCAACCTAGATGCCCCCTCAACAAAGAATCAATAAAGAAAATGTGGTACATTTACACAATGGAGTATTATTCAGTGGTTAAAAAAAAGACATCATAAAATTTGCAGGCAAATGGATGGAACTAGAAAAAAAAAATCATCCTGAGTGAGATAACCTAGACCCAGAAAGACAAACACGGTATATATTCACTCACAAGTGGATAGTAGATATAAAGCAAAGGATAACCAGCCTACAATCCACAATCTCTCAGCCCTAGAGAAACTAGATAACAAGGAGGACCCTAAGAGGGACGCATGGATCGCCCTGGGAAGGGGAAATAGATGAGCTATCCTGGGTAAACTGGTGGGGGGCGGTTAAAGGAGAGAGGAAGGGGGATGAGAACATGAGTGGTTGAGATGATCAAGTAGGGCGAGGGATGGAGAGGGAGAGCAACGAAAGAGATATCTTGATGGAGGGGGCCTTATGGGGTTAGGGAGAAACCTGGTGCCAGGGAAACTCCCAGGAATCCTCAAGGATGACCTCAGCTAAGACTCCTAGCAATAGTGGAGAGGGTTCCTGAACTGGCCTTCTCCTGTAATCAGATTGGTGACTACCCTAATTGTCATCATAGAACCTTCATCCAGTAACTGATGGAAACAGATGCAGAGATCTACAGCCAAGCACTAGGCAGAGCTCCAGAAGTCCAGTTGAAGAGAGGGAGGAGGATTACATGAACAATGGGGTCAAGATCATGATGGGAGACACCACAGAGACAGTTGACCTGAGCTCATGAGAGCTCATGGACTCTAGACCAACAGCTAGGGTACCTGCATGGGACCAAACTAGGCTCTCTGCATGTGGTAACAGTTGTGTAGCTTGGTCTGTTTGTGGGGCCCCAAGCAGTGGGACCAGGATCTNAAAAAAAAAAAAAAAAACTTGCCCTCCTATTTACAGTCAAGAGCCAGACATGACACCTGGAGACAAGAGCAGCTGGTTGACAGTGCCCTGAAACTGAGATTTCTTCTATCATCTTCTGGGCTGAGATGAAATTAAAGTTTTATGTTTTATTTTGCTTTTATTTTCACAAGTCAGAGAAACTATAGCAAGAAGGTGACCCAAGTTTCCTACCGAGAGAACGGAAGGTAGAGCCGTGACGCTCTGTCTAACCTGTGAGGAGAGCCGAGAGACTTTGGTTTAGGCAAACAGATCAGCCTCTACCTGACCAAGCCAGAAGGACGAGGACCCCATGCTCTGCTGCTTCTTTGATTGATATTTACTGTGCTTCCCACAGATATTCCCTCTGCTTTTCACTGTCCTGACAGTGGGGCATCTCTCACAGTGGATCCTTCCCAAAATATCTGCACCAACCAAAAGAAGCAAAAGGAAAAGATGCTTTTTTCAAACTTCCCTGACAAAAACTAAAACTGACTTGAAAACTGCTCTGTTAATCACTGACATAAAGGTGTCTCCACCCTACTGACCCCAGAGGTGTCAAACTTTCCTGCTTTGTTTTTGCTTGTTTTTTAACTAAAATTCCAGTGATCTTTATCTGATAATGTTGTCTCCATGTATAGATTGCTTTCATTATAGTTATATGAGATACAATCAAATGAGCTAGGAAAGGTAGATATTATTGTTACCTAAAGCATAGAAAGAATAAGCAATGTCCACATAGGTAATAAATGTCAGTGGCAAGAGAAAAGAGATATCCATAATTCTAGGCCCTCTGCATATACGTTATAGTTCTGTACTTGGTCTTCTTGTGGGACTCCTAACAGTGGGAGCAGGGGCTGTCTCTGACTCCTTTGCTGGCTTTTGGGACCCTATGCCTCATAGTGCTTTGCTTTGTCCAGACTTAATACAAAGGGAGGTGCTTAGTCTTACTGCAACTTGATACACCCTGTTTAGTTTATATCCATGAGAGGCCTGCCCTTTTCTGAATAGAAGCTGAGGAGGAGGGGAAACAGCAGTTGGGATATAAAAATAATAATAATTTAAAAATCGTTTAAAAAATTAAAAAAAGAGAATGAATGAATATCATCATATATTCTAGGAACTACTTTATCTTATCATGCTTACCTCCTTTTCTTGCTTTGCTAAATGGAGAGACAGCAGCTGTTGTCAGGTCCCTCTGGGCTGCCCTGACTCTTGTGCTAACAGGCCTGGGAGCCTGGGTAAGGCAGCTGGTCTCTTGCAGGCCCAGTTCCTTCTTGTGAATAAGCATGTCTACCTCGCCAGGCTGCCATGCAGTTGAATGAGACAGCTCTAAAGCACCACGCACAGTGCCTGGCATATATCAGGGTCAATAAATCCTTGCTCTGTCCCTTCTCGGCAGCCTTCTCCTCTTGATTGTACGTTCATCACGGGTTACTGGAGCACCAGCATCTCAGATGTTCCAAGCATTTGGGGGGGGGTCATAAATAAATCTGAGCCCCTTGAGCAGACCACCTACAGCTGCCTGATGCAGTCACTCTGTGAGTTGAGCAGCTGTCAGATACAGAGACAGGGGACAGGCCTCCCGTGTACTTCTGCCCTCTTGCCTGCAGCACAAAGATCCCCCAGGGGACTTCAGGGAGAGGACTTGGTGTCAGGTAACAGTCCATCTAGGCTCTCTGACCAGTTTAACTAATCCCCTAGTAGTTCAGCCATCTCTTCCACCCACCTAGTCACCCACAGATGACGTCAGTTCGTTCCCAGAGGCCCTAAGGAGCATTTGGGCCAGTAACACCCTAATCTGTCTGAGCTGTGCACTGAGCCCTCACCGGGACACAGGCTCACATCTTCCACTAATATTTCACTGACCTGTCTGTCTTGGGCTGCCTGTGGGAGCCAGGCTGTGAATTCAGCATGCCTGTTCCCCGACCACTAGAGGAGGGAGAAGTGACAAAAGGCAAAAGACTCCAAAGACAAGAAAGGAAAATATGCCACTCCTAGCTCAGTGTCTCCCCCAAGGCCAGCAGCAGCATCACCCCTGAGCACCACACGACACCAGGCCCACCTGGGCCCCACTGAATCAGAGCTATATGGCAGAGGCCAGAATGTTCTTTTCATAACTCTTCATGTGAATCTGATGCTTGTGATGATTTAAGAATCACTGACTTAGCTAAACAATGTTCACTGGACAAAAGTCTACATTTAGTGGGGAAAGCCAAAACCCAGCGAAGCATAGTGATAATAAAGCAGAAAGCCTCTGGGTTTGGCACAGGAGCCCACGGTGTCAATTTAGAATGGAGTTAGACAATGATCTTTGGCAGTCATCTANCTTTTCTAAGCCTCAGTTTCCCTGTGTGTGAAATGTGGTGAGTCCCCAGAGAGTTACTGGATGGTCTACAGACAACCCCTCTGGGACTAAAGATCTCTACTCAGCTCAACTCCCCTTGAGACCACATGTAGAGAAACTGGCCTGTCCACTCCACCAGGTCTAGCAGCAACTTCCGGCTATTTACCTATGTCCCAAATGTGACAACCAAAACTGTCCCCAAAGAACCAAATTGCTACTGGCTGCAATAGTGCTGGAATGCGCATGAGTAAAACACAACAGCATTCTATTCACTAGTATCCTTCTCCCAGTCTTCTCATCAACCAGGTATCAGACCCCAGACATTTCTGGTTGACCTCACTGAGCTGCAGTGTCCTCATCTACAAAATGGTAAGTATGTAACATCTACTTCCCAGGGCTGGAGTGAGACTGGACAGTTACATAAACTACTCTATAAAGTTGCACGCACAGTGATTATCTTATCTTTTCATTCTCCCGACTGGGNGGATAAACAAAGAAAGATGAGTTGAGCTTTAATGATTGCTCTTAAGGTAAAGGGACAGCTGGAATCAAGAAATGAAAAGGGCAAGCCAAGATTGCAGAGAAAGGTTGAGTCATACAGAATCTCCCTTTCTGGAAGAAGGCAGCTCAAGGCAACTGTTTCAACAGGTCATATGACCAGCTCTGTCTCCAGGTTCCTACCCTGAAGTTTGAGGCCAGTCATTGTGCCTTAGTTCAGTATGGCAGACTGGAAAGTGGTGAACGGAAGAGCAGCTGAGAGATGGGGTCCTCACACTCAGTTAACACTCTAGTTTTGTACAAATTAGCTCTGTGAGCTTGGCCATTGCCCTCAAGCTGTCTCTCCATTTCCTTACTGGTGAAATAGAAAGACAAGTGGGCCAGGCGGTGGTGGCGCACACCTTTAATCCCAGCACTCAGGAGGCAGAGGCAGGCGGATCGCTGTGAGTTCAAGACCAGACTGGTCTACAGAGTGAATTCCAGGACAGCCAGGTCTTCACGGAATCCAGAAACCCTATCTGGGNAAAAAAAAAAAAAGACAAATGGTCATTACCTCTCTGTAGATCATCTTAGTAGAAAGTTAAATGGTGTCATGTATTGAAAGTTGTCATAACATTGTGGCTTTGTGCATTTTATAGTGTGGCATTTGGTTAAGCTTAGGATAGCATGCATGACAAAACCGAAGCATAACAATGTCACAGAACAGTGCATTTCACTATGGAAACGGGTTTGGCATTTCACTATCATTCATTCCTTTAAAGCANTAAAAATTTAAGAGCCATCCAAACAAAGAGTCCAGCTACCATCAATCCCTAAACAAATGGTGGAATGCACTGCTCAACATCCCCAGGGGTGTGCATTTGTGACATGGAGAGCCTTCTTGAACTCAGTGGCAAATGGCTAAACTATCTCATCTCAGGGATAGTGTAGTGATAGATTGNATACCCTAATAAAATTCGCTTGAAGATCAGAGAGACGAAGGAACAAGCCACTGCCACGTCTCACCTCGCCAACTCCACAAATTCTCTGACTGAAATCCTGAGTCCTCACCCAAAAGGCTCCAGCCAAAAAAGTCTCTAGCTAAAAGTCTTTAGTTTCTGTCTCCTCACACCTTATACACCTTTCTCTCCCCAGCCATCACTTCCTGGGGTTAAAGGCGTGTGTGCTTCCCAGTNCTGGNATTAAAAGTGTGCGCCACCATTGCCTGGCTCTGTTTTCTCTCCTAGACTGAGTCAATCTCATGTAGTCCTTTGAACTCACAGAGATCCAGACTGATCTCTGCCTCCCAAGTGCTAGAATTAAAGGTGTGTGCCACCACTGCCTGGCCTCTATGTTTAAATCTAGTGGCTTGTTCTGTTCTCTGATCTTCAGACAAATTTTATTAGGGTACACAATATATCACCACATTTCCCCTTTTTTGTCTAAAAGAAAAAACAAGACAGAAAACCTCTATCTATACTACCATTCACTGACCACTTAAAATCGTGTGGTTCAGTCTATAATCTATATGACCCACTTTATGTGCATGGCCACATTTGAGGTGGGTTCTACCATAATTTCCATTTAAAATGTGTAGACACTGGGGCAAACAGGCTCATTACATATCGCCCATTTTAGGCAGAAAACTAACTTAATTCAGTTCTTAGAGAGGCTTTACCATCAATCCATGTCAACTGTGTCACCACCTAACATTTTTTACAGTCAAAAGAATTGCCCTCCTTTGCATTAAGCTCTGAGTTGCTCTGAGACTTGATTCAGAAAGGTGAGATGGACTGTACTAAAGCCAAGGTCACAGCTGGATTNATCATCTCCAAGATCTCTAGATCCAGGCCAGATGAGGCCCAATAAAGAAAGTTGCAGAGCTCAACAACATCCCTACTTTCTGTCTGGAAATGGAACTCCCATCCTGCATTGCACTTGATTGGCAGTTGGCAGACATCGTGCTACATCCCAGCCTCATCTAGCACCTTCTAGATTCAGTCCTCTCTTCCTTTTACCAAATTTCACTAGTTCCCATACTTTTCATTTTCTGAATGCCAGTTAATCAGAATTTAACATAAAACATCTGAAACCATGTTTCTCGCATCTGTACTGACTGCACCATCAACCTCTGGGCTCCTTGGAGGTTCTTCAGATATAGTTACAACTCTCTGTTCTCTGGGGGTATTCTAACACCTATAAAAGGTTTAAGATACCTCCTTAGCGATTTGGACAAGGGTAAAAGACTAGATGTGATTAGGTGACTTCTGGGGTTAGTTTATATGCAAGTAATGATTGGAAATTTTTTTTTCCATAAAGCTTTCACTTCTAAACTTATTGTAACAAAGGGGAAAAAAGTCTTCCTGTGTCAGTGGAAGCAAGCAAAAATAAAATAATAAAATAAAACAAAAACAGCATGCTTTGTAACTGACCCCTTAAGTTTTGATTTCTAAGGTGTTGGAGGCCGTCGGCCCTTGAATTGAAGTGTTCGGCCGACAGTGGAAACATGTGGAGGACTCAAGGGTCACAGCCTACACTAATCCTCATCCTCAGTGTAGTAAACCCCAGTTCATGCTGGAACTGGATTTGTCTCCAAGGCTTTACACAACATTTGGTCTCACCAGCTGAACTCCTGCAAACACATCTGCACTGCTGGGTTTCAGGACAAGTGGAAATGAAACAAAAACTAGATCTTGGACTCTAAAAACATGCCTGCTTTTAATTGATACCTTAAAATTTGTATCTGGGAGGAAGTGTATTCTAATTGTTAAAGTTGATTAATGTCATGAGTTCTAATCTCTTCTACTATTGCCAAATAATCATATGAGACCTGTAATGCTTTCATTTGAACAAAAGCAGCCTGTTTTTCCCAGTGAGTGCTACAGTCCTGGCATTGTTCGGGTACAAGTTAGCATTTGAAAGGGACATCTCAGCAGTGAGCAGTCCACCATGCTATCAGAGTGGAGACACAAGCTATAACAGTTGGGCTTCCTTGGCACTTCATTGCACCAGCAAAGGAAAATATAAAATAACTGTTCTCTAAAGCATGTTTGAGAGCAAAGTGCCTTGCAATGTGCTTGCTATCCGAGAATATGAGTGCTGAACGTGCTGACGGTCACTTTCTAGTTTCAAATGTGGCAACTGGGAGACATTCTTCTGATGGAACTCTTCCCAGTAGAATGTGAATAAAACACTGCTACCAGTTCATGACAATGAGGTCAGATGCAGGTCCACATTGCTGCTCAGCACAAGGTTCACACAGGCACAATTCTGCTTGGAGAGGGCCTATGTCTCCTAGTGACCTGAAGAGGAGCCAGCAAAAGAACTGTCCTGCCCTCCTGCCCAGCCTCTGGCAGACATCATTAATCAACCAGAGAATCTTGACCAATAAGAATGCCCAGCCAGTGTTCTACCATCCTNTGCAGCAGCACACATGGCAGACATCATTAATCAGCCAGAAATCTTGCCCAATTAAAAAATCTTTCTCAACATAGCATTCCAGGCATACTACTAGTCGCCTGAATTTGGCACAAATCCTATTTGTCTATGCAGCCTTAAGACAAAGGTGACCTATTCATTTAAGACAGCACTGTCGGAGGTAGTGGAGCACAGAAGAAAATGCATGGGCCTACAGTTACAGGACTTCAGGTCTCAGCTCTGGCTGTCAGCTGGCTGTATGAGTTTGGACAAGTTGCTTAGCCTCTCTCTCTTTTGGTTTGCTTTCTGTTTAAGAAGGGTTGTAACATCCAACAGGATTACTGTGGAGAATAAATAAAATGACGTGTCCCAGACAGACAGTGTGATGACTGGAATTTAGTATGTGTTTAACAAATGTTAATTCTTTCTTTGTCCAGGATTAATCATATAAGGAGTTGTGTACCTCATACCAAACTCCAAATTCTCTCCTTGGTCTCTTCTATCAGGCAACCTCCCCAGTTTCTGGCCCTTCAGCCTGTGTGTACTGAGGTCCTCAGCTAAGCAAAACCGCAAGAAGAGTTGAACTACTGTGAACATTTGGGTAGGCTGAAGAATTAGATATAGACTAACAAGGGCCTACTAGTCAATTTGAGCAGACAGTTCTCAGTCACATACAAATGGTCCACAGGTTAGGTGGATTAAATGCCTTCTCCATTTACAGTAATCTTAGTTCATGATTAATTCACCAGGATGCAATCCCCTGGTAAGTCAAGTGGAATTGGTGTAAGCATCAACCTTATAAGGGTGGATGTTAATCCTGCTGTGCCCAACACAGCCACCTATCAAATGATTAAACCTCAGACAGTGTATACACATGCCACCAAAGGAAAATGCAGAAACATAGACCCATGCAGCTTCACCATTCCCAGAGCTGGGCTTTTTTTTTCCCCAAACCTTCCCTTGGGGTCCGGTGACAACAGGGTCATTGCTCAGCAACCCAGATTACCATGCAAGCTTACTCTGCTTCCTTCCTCGGGAACAAACAGCGCTGCCCACACATCCCCCACCCCCCTCCCCATCAGTGGCCTGATCCCAGTGCAGATACCAGCTCTGACTGAATCCTCCAGCTTAGAAAATTGAAGAATCAACAAAAAGAGAGGCTGCAACCTTGATCTCCTTCCAAAGAACAACGCGGCTGTTTGGGCTGGGCAGCCAGGAGCCATGAGTGTAATTCTGACCAATGCTGAGATTAAACCCATGAATGACTTGGCTTGAGCTCTTGTGAAAGATCAGAATTGTGTAGCATAGCAGTGTTTACAGGTTTATAGATCTGCCTGGGGCACCCGACGCCCTTGACTATGATTTATTGTTACAGGACAGAGATTATCTCAGACTGGGCTGGAAATGGATCTTGGCCGAGTTATTTAACTCAGCGGATGCAATGTGTGAGAGTTGATGGCCTTGTTTCTCAATTTGTCAGTTGTAAAGGGAGTCCCTGAGGCTCAATTTCAGACCCAGTATTGTTTACATAGCCCAGCAATAATACATCACATGTGGCAAAATATTACAAATTCATTTTTATGCTGATGATACGGCTCATGCATAATAGCAGCTAATGTGCTGCTCCTTTTATTTGAAATTGCAGCAGTCTCTAAAGGCACAAAGAGCCTTTTGTGCTTTGAACCATAAAGAGGAGAAAGTATATGACAGTTTTTAGAAGGACTAATGAAGGGTTTGATCTGGCTCGGCTGCCATCTGTAAAACAGGCCTATTATAGCAGTTACGGCCATTATAACGCCATGCCATCTGAAGGTATCTGGCAGGATAGTCTCAGCCTGTTGTTGTCATTATTATTGTTTGGGAAGCCATGGAAAATGGCTTCCCATTTTGCTGTTCACATTTAGGTGATGGGAAAGGAATAGTGGGAGAAGTGATTTCCATCTGGTGTTCTATTCAAGTGANCGGCACCAGTTCCATGGAGATGACAGTGTAGCATGTGTATTAAGTACAGAAGTATGCTATATTTAAAATGTGGAGGCCACTTTCAACAGTCACCGAATAAATCAACTCATTATGAGTCACAACAAATTGCCTGCACTCTGTCCCTGAACAATCTTTAGCAGGAAAAAAAACTCTTAAACAGCATATTTTAGAGGACTCAAAAATGCCCCAAAGAGGTAGGAGCTGCATCGAGTTTCCAAACGTGGAATCGGAGAACGAGAATCATAGGCAGATTTCTCAAGAAAGAATAGAGCCTTTAAAATAAGATTTCATGCTCTGTGACACTCACAAATCAAAAAAATAAACAAATAAAACATCAACTTCCTTGGGAATTTAGTGTTTTAAATGAACATTTACAAAGGAAAAGGCCTGAGCCATTTCTTCCTTTTTTTTTTTTTCCAAATACTTTTTAGCCCCACAAAACTGGATCTTTCTCCACACTAAAAGATGGCCAGTGGCTGCCTTTCCACGGGTAATTTGCATTTAACTGTGTTTGTGTAAGCCATACATTCCACTCCCAGAGCAGAAAAATGAACCCTAGACATTGCAACAATTTGAAACCCCTACAGTCCATTGCCCTCAAAGAAAGATTCCCAGGGAAGTTTTATTGCAGGCACTGTTTATTTTGGGGATCTTTCGAACACACACTAAGCTATTTAGGAGGAGGTAGGAGAGACTGCGAGATGGACACATAGCATCTCCAAGTAGCACTGTCATAGCAGGGGTTAGCAGAAGAAGGAAAGCAGGAGCTGCTCCAAGGCCTGTACTAAAGTTGGCTTGGCCACTGCTCCTGTGTGCCAAGGAGACAGAGGACAGTGAGGTGAACACAGGCGCATCATCTGCTAGGCCTTCCGTAGGAAACTGGCTCCTGACTTTCTAAATGGGTGGACAAGCTTAGGAAAACGACTTAACTCTCTGTGTCAAGTTGTAGCCTCACTGGTCTGCTCCGATTTGGATGTGACCTTCCAAGTTTGCGTGGCATGAACACCCCCATGGTACCTTTTGACAGAGGTGACCTCTGGTGTTACCAATAGATGGAGTCATTACAGGAAGGGGTGTTATAAAAGCAAGTCTGGTTCCTCTTTACTCTCTCCCACTCTCTTCCCCTTCTGCCTTCTACCATAAGATCATCAACACACTGGTCCTCGACAGATGTGACACCAGGCCCTTAGACTTCCAAGTTCCAGAACTCCTTTTTAAAAAAAAAAAAATTCTTTCTGGAAGAAATTTCTTCACAGAACAGGTAAGACAAAGGTCAATGGAGATTTTCAAAGACTAAGCATTGGCTTCTCAATTGGCACAATGTGGCTAAGACAGAGGACTTTGCAGGGTAGTTAAGGATGTGGTAGAAAATAGATGGGCAGGGTCTTATTGTTATTGTTCTCCACTAGTGTCAGTAGTCCCTGATTTTTGGATTCATGGAGAAGGCAAGCAAATCAGCAATTATTCTGTTCTGTGGTAGGGTTGAAAATCAAACTGAACCAACCCTAGGATGGAAGAATACAATCTCACCGAGAGTCAATAAAGGCTTTCCAAGGGAAATAACGCNTGAGTTAAGTTTCCAGCACAGATAAAACCTAATCAGGCAAAAGAAGGGCTCACAACATGCCAAGGCAAAGGGCTGAGGCTGTGGAATACCCTGGACAGGCAGTCCTGTGCAGTTCTCCCAAGCACATGGGCAAAAGAGTTGGGCTGCCTGCAATCATCCCACTGTGCTCTCAAGGCTTCGAGCTGGGCTACAGAACACACAGGGACCTTTACGTTCTCCAAGCCAACCAAACCTGGAGTCTGGGTCATATGTAAGAAAGCCACCTGTGGACAGGAAGCTGCACTACAGCCTTAACTGCTGGCCGTCTGGGAAGTCCCGAGTTCAGTCTCCACAGAGTGAAACAGAATGTATCCAGGAGCCTTTGGAAAACCTATTATTGCCCCAAAGGACTCAACTCCAGAAGATTTCCGGGATCAGAGGTTTAATACTTTTAGCCTGCTTTAGTTGTGAATTCTTAGACTTAATCGCTAATTTCATCAATTTTCACTTTTTTCTTTCCCTTTTTTCTCTTCTCATTACCTGAGCCTTTTAGCTTTATACTTTACCTCTTCTTTGTGCTTGTAAACTTTAATCCTGCACACCACCCATTTATCTCACATGCTCTATCTTACAAGGATTTGACATTTCCTTTTATTTGATGATTTCTTCCTTCATGACAAGCTGTTCTTACGTTCCCTCTGGCAGTGTCTCAGCATTATTCTCCTTTCTTTCTCTCTCAGTTTCTCTCTCCCCTTCCTACCTTGCTTTTCTTCTATTTAGCCCTGTTTTGGTTTGTTTTCATTAATGTCTGGGAAGACAAATGGTGACAGAGAAGGGACCATGGCGAGAGACACCCCACAGGCAGAGGCTGCAAACAGCCCAAACATTCTCTGTCCGTTTGGACACCCCTATNCCCTCTTTGCTCCTGCTGTCCTTGAAGCTACCCTCAAAGTTAACCTAAGTCACACTCCCATCCTGGCCAACTTCTTAAAAATACATTAAGGAAGAAAGAAAAGACTGTAACTCCTCAAAGAACATTCTAAGAAGGAGTGGAGACTTACCTGCAGTGAACAGTGAGTTCCCCTTCGCAGGCTGCAGCTTTATGGAGGACACACAAAAGTTGCATAGTGAGGTTTTCTTCTGAGGTCATAGCTTTCAGGCTTGCATATTTGGAATCTGATGAGAGAAAGAAAGAAGAAGAAAAAGAAAGCTAGTTACTTGGTACTGCTCTGCCCCTAATACAAGGCTCTGGACATTGTCCCAGCCTATATACAGACGCTCACAGAACAAGGGAATTAGAGGGAAGTGGCCCATTCATTTCCAGGCTGTTCCCCAGCCTTCCAGGTCCAGAATAAAGCAAGTAAAGCTGAGTGCTCTGCTGTGGTGATTATATTGTGTCCCCAAAGTATCGTGTACCCTAATAAAACTTATCTGGGGTCAGAGAACAGAACAGCCACTAGATAGACATAGAGGCCAGAAAATGGTGGCACACAGGCCTTTAATCCTAGCATTCCAGAGGCAGAGATTCATCCAGAGCTCTGTGAGTTCAAGGCCACACTGGAAATAGCCAGGCACAGTGGCACACACCTTTAATCCCAGGAAGTAATGGCAGGAAGCAGAAAGGTATATAAGGCGTGAGAACCAGAAACTAGAGGCCCTCTTAAGCTTTCAGGCTTTGAGCAGCAGTTGAGCTGAGATTCATTTGGGTGAAGACTCAGAAGCCTGCAGTCTGAGGAAACAAGATCAGTTGAGGACTTGGCTAGGTGAGGTTGGCTGTGGCTTGTCCTGTTTCTCTGACCTTTCAGAATTTACCCCAATACCTGGCAGTGTTTTCAATTAATAAGACAGTTTAAGATTCATCTACACTCTGCTTTTTATTGTCATACCNGAGTAGAATGCTATTCTGAGAAAAATGGAGCCCAGTTCCTGAGTTCTAGGTTATTGGGGACAAATTAGAGCAATTCAGGCACCTGTTTGGAGGGTAGATTTCTCAGACACATCCAGGGGTTCTGCTTCTCGGGCATGAAGGCAGGAGCCTTGGGAGTTTGTCGAGGGCCCCAGGAGACTCCGATGTGGGTGGTGATGGCTGGCCATTTGGAAACATTGCCTGGACTCAACACTGACGTGTCTTCGTCCACATTCCTTGCTTCCGTGTTTTTGTGGGTCTTCTTTGCCTCATTCTTCAAGAGCAGCTTCCTACCTAAGATATGTTTTACAACCTAAGTGTAACTCTAACCTGGCCCACAATGTCACCTTTCCAACAACACGCTCCAGCATGCCCTTATGTGCCAGCCCTGCAGGAAGCCCCACTCTGGAAAGGAAGCAGTCAGCCTGGGGTTTGGCTGGCCAAACCAGCAGTGAGTTGTTCTGCCAGGCAAACCTGCAATAGTGGCTGCTTGAAGCAGAGGACTGCTAAGCTGCTGTTAAAGACTGCTCAGGGGGATCCTGTCATCAGCAAGATCTGTCCTGGAGCCCGGCTAGCTCAGGATGAGTGGCTGTTGTGCTGAGCTCTCTGCAGATTTCGGTATTGTTTGTTTACTGAACTCTCCAGCTTTTGTCGTGGTTGTTTTAAAGTTTGGAGGGGTACGTTTAAGACCTGAAAGAGGAGAGGCTGAAGGAAGTAACTAAAACGGAGAAAGGTGGAGGTAGGCAGGTAGTGGAAGTACGTGAATATCCATTTCCTCCACTGTGAGTGCCCACAGTTGAGCCTTCAGAATCAGCAACAAGTTCTGCTTAGTAGTCTCATGATGGGATAGAACTTAAGAATGAGTTACAGTGGAACCAAGGATTAAAGATTAGTTCAGAACTTTTCAACCCCACCAGATCCTACCTTTCTCCAGAGTCTAGCCCCATGAGTCTGCCTGACACTATCTGACACTATCCACTATGCACCCTCCCCAACCTTCCAGACCCAGCCTGGGTATCACTTGCATTGCCCCATCCTAGTTTGATGACCTCGGCCTGCACTGGAACCAACCTCTAGGCATCTGATAGGGCCCACCCTGCCTGTCATCCAACCCACAAGCCCCTTCCACACCACATCCAACTACCCCATTCAGCCAGATTTTCCACACTCCAGGCGTGGATCAGGAGGCATATCATGCATNAGCCCAGTCCCCTTCATCCACCTGACTTCATCCCACCCAAACCATTCCCAGCTTCCAGGGCCAGCCCACCTTTACAGCCTCTCTTCTACCCCACCCTGTCTGTTCACACAGACACAGAACTAACAAAAGAAGTCCACATGCCCAGATCATGAAAGATCATCCCAGTATCTCCCTTCCCAAATCTACCAGTCCTGCAGAAAAGTTTGCCAATGAGAAATACCTAGACGAACCCCAGTATAGTGGATAGCTATCTTAAGACGGCCCCCTTTAGCCAGGTAGCCATGACACCAGGTTAAGACCTCCCTTTTAAGGCGTGGTTCTCTGGAGCCCCTTAAAAAATCTGGGATGCTACGTGACCAGCCCTTCTCCTGCTCCTGCCGTTTCAGGATTGTTGCAGTCTCGGAAGACAGACTGAAGACCGAGCCAGATTTCTCTGCTGGATCGTGTCGCTCTCTTGTTCAATCCTGTACTCGCTCCCTCCCCCTGTTCCGTAAGTTGTTTCTAAAATAAAGCTATCTTGATAAAATATATAAATAATTGACCTGGCCGTCTAATTACCATAATACCCCAGGACACAGAATTTAAAAGAACAATCATAAATTTCATCGAAGAATTCATGAAGTTTAAAAAAGACACAAAGAAACAGCCCAATGAAATTGTATTTATAAAACTGAAGATCTCCAACTTAAAAAAAAAAAAACACTCAAATATTGGAGCTAAAGAGATAGCTCAGTCATTGAGAATACTTCCTGGTCTTGCAGAACAAGGTTTGGTCCTTAGCACCCGCATAAGGCTGCCCACAATTGCCTCTAACTCTAGCTTCATAGCATCTGATGCTTCTGGACACCAGAAGCAACTGTACTCGTGTGCACAGACATACACACACACACACACACACACACACACAGAGTGGGGGGATAAAAATAAATCTTTAAAAAGCAGTAAAGGGGAGTAGCAGGGTAAAAGTGATGTGAAGTGGGAAATGGGGTTCTAATTAGGAAGAGGGGACACACATACAGAAGGAGGGAGGAGAGTAAAATAATAGTAAGACTGTCTGAAAAGTCATAAGGGATCTTACTATTAACACTACTAAAAATACCCATAATGCCTCTAAGTTGGTATATAAATATATAGTTTAAATGAAATTTTTCCATCTGGGATAGCAAGCCTCCTCCCAAGAGCCAAAGACCATCTAACAAAAACCTCAACATCAGGTAAAAGAAGCCTTCTCTTGAGGGTTGTCTAGGAGACCCCCAAGATGTTACAACCTCCTACTATTGCCCTTGGTTGCCCCCCCCAGAGGTGGAAGTTAAGTCTCTATTACTGAAGATGCCATGCACTTCAGGCACAGGGCCCAGAGGCCACTGAACTGGAACTGACCTGAGTACCTCCTCCTGAGGACTAGTTTTCATGATTCCAGAACNTGCCATGNAATCTTCCAACACTGGGAAGCAACCATCTGTCCTACCTAGCTATGATGCCAATGAACCGAAACAGGACCAACATGGCATGATAACACTAAGGGTACAGTAGTGACATAAGTACCTTGACAATAACCAATGGTTCTCTAATTAGACTTAAAACCTTCTCATCAAGAGAGAAANCATGCCTGATACTGGAAATCTAGCCAACTACATAGGGCTAGTGAAGTCATGGATCTTGGAGGAGAACGTACAAGCAGCACTTTACTAAACCAGCATAATCCCTACCTACATTCTAAACATTTATCCTCATGTCCACTAATAAATGTAGTCCTCACCCCTCATCAAGAAAACTTCTTTTTGCAGTAGATGGAAACCATTAAAGAATACCACAACCAATCAAAATACATAATTGTGGAGCCCAATCCCAAATGACACACCTGCAATGTAACTCCTACACCTAAGGCTCAGAGATCATCATGGAAAATAGGGCAGAAACATTGTAAAAACCAGAGGAACAGGAAGTTTGCTGGGAGATTGTATCTATAAATGTCAGAAATTGCGCCCATAAAATCTCATCAACATGACTGACTAAACACAGATTAACAGGGACAGCACCAACAGACATGCTAGCGTGCATGGGTAAAGCACAGGAGGCCTCAACCCCACACAAAGAACTACAGACAACTAAGGAATGCTGAGGGCAGGAGAAATAGTCTTCCCTAGGGAAGAGCACACCAATGGTTATCCAATTCCAAACTGTCAGCACCGAAAATATACATATAAGTAACATGAGAGGTTGAGGAGGTTCTAAGTGTGTGTGTGTGTGTGTGTGTGTGTGTGTGTGTCTGTGTGTGCGCGTGCACCCGCGCGCACGTGCCAATGTGCACATATACATACACAAATATCACTAATAAAAAAAAGGTCGTGACTTGAAAGAAAGGGTATATGGGATGATTTAGGGGGTGCAAAGAGGTAAATTACGCAATTATAATCTCAAAAATTTTTTAATTAATTTAAAAAAATCAACGTTAAAAAAAAACTGCATTGACCTTATNGTTTGGCAATACAGCCCATGTTAGAGTCTTAACTGTGTCTCCAATTCCCATAGTGCCTTTGATCATCTAGGAAGATGAAAACAAAAAGGAAGAATATTATGAAAAGAAGGAGAATGAGACATGTGACCAAATGTCTATATAAATCCTAAGGACTCGGAGGTACTGGGAAATTTTATGGATGCCACCATTTTTGGTTCATATTATGGGGTGTATTGACCAAGATAGTGGTGAAGTCATATGGCCATNTTCCTCTTGATGAGGTCAGCAGCCCAGAATGTCAACAGAGCACCTCAATCACTGTTTGCTTCTAGTGAGCTCAGGTCCATGATAAAATGAACCCATCTCCCATCANGGCACAAGTTCATGTGGGATGTGTGCAGCTGGCAGATTAAATGTGAGCAGTTACCCTGNTTTCTTCAAAACAAACAAACAAACAAACAAAACCCTGAGCTATGTAGGAGGAGAAAGCACATGTGGCCTTGGCATATAAACCTGGAAAAGGCAAAGAAAACAAAACCAGAGGAAAATGTAGCATTGGTGCAATTTTGATCTACAAGAGAAAGTCATGGAGGTCAGTGAGATATGTAAATCCTGAATAAAAAGTCAGGACTAGAGAGAAGGCTCAATGGTTAACTGCACTGATTGCCCTTACAAAAGGCTCAGGTTTGGTTCCCAGCACCCTCATGGTGCCTCACAACCACCTGTAACCCTAGTTCCAGGGGATCTGATGCCCTCTGACCTCCATCAGCACCACACACCCATGAGGCGCACATACATATATGCAGGAAAACATCCATATGCAGATTATAAAAATCAATAAATCTTGCTCTGCAGAGTTGGCTTGGTAGTTCAGAGCACTTGTTGCTCTTACTGGACGATGTGTTTTCAATTCCCACCCCCACATGCAGCTCACAGCATTCTGTGGCTCCAATCTCAGAGGAGCCAATGCTCTCTTCTGAGCTTCATGGGTATCAGACACACANGTACATAGACAGTCATGAAGACAGAATATATAATTAATTGATTAATGAAATATATAAAAGCTTAAAAACAAAAAATTTTAAATCGAATGCATCCTTGGTAGGATGGTATATACCTTTAAGCCCCTGCATCCAGGAAGCCAAGGCAGGCAGATCTCTGTGAGTTCAAGGACAGCCTGATTTATTTAGTTTCAGGCCAGGCAGGACTATACAGTGAGATCTTGCCCTCACTGT
>LZPO01087232.1:130738-146578 GCA_001675575.1 Neotoma lepida | reverse complement strand
GGCCCATCGTGAGATTACAGCAGACACAGACTGCTTTCCCGGATCCACTGCCAGGCCTTCCAAATGCTCACATTCAAAGGGAAGGGAAAGTGGATGCTACTCTTGGTCAGCCACAGCAAAACAGAAACTAGACTTGATCACAGAGGTGTCAGTCTGCTGCTCAGCCTGTGCTGANGGAGGGCACACGCCAGTCCTCAAGGGGTAACAGAAGATNCTGCAGTGGCATCTGGAGAGGTACAGCTGACAAGGATGGCAGTCACCGCACACTGTAGAGGCAAAGCTTCAAGCTACGAGACTTGGATGCTCCAGACTGTGGTCTGCAGAGAAGGTGACTGGGGCTGAGAGAAGCCATCAATTTCCCTTCCACTTCAATTGAAGGAGACACTTCCTTGGCCCAGAAAGGGTCACTCCTTGTTGCAACCATATCTGACAGGGAAGTGACTTGAAGGGTTCACTTGGGCTTAACTACTGGGAAATAATTCCAGAAAAGGGCCAGAGACATGGAGACAGTTTGGCTCCCTGTGCTGAGAGGATGACATCAGCCATGCAGATAAATTCCAAAGACTCTATTGCCCCTCAAACAATGTTTTACTAGCTTGTAAAATGTTCCAGAGCTCTGTCCATCCTGACAACTCCTGGGGGCTGTCCAGAGCATTCTGGAAAGTTAGAGTAAGAAAGTGTCTGTCCAGTTCTCCTTCACCCAGAGCCTAATTTCTTTTTAGACTTAGTCTAATTTCTTTCTGCCGTATGATTCACTGCTAAATGGGAACACTTGTTTCAGCCTTAATATTAAATGTCATGCAAAAGAGCATGGAAAAATGAGCCAAGTCTAGATTGCAATTGGAAAGCATGCCCAACCTGGATGATGACCACAGCATTAAAGTGGTTCCCTCCAACTTCCTGTGCCCTCCCTGGGTCACTGGGCAAGCTCTGCCTGTGGGCATCCTTGTTTTCATTCTCTGAGTTAGCAAAGCAACATAAGTAAAGATAGGAGATGTGCTGCTTGCTAATAGTTAGCAGAAGAGCTGTTTGANCAACACTTTGTTTCTAGACAGTCTTGCTGTCATTTTCAGGAAAAGAAAGTGGGATTCAAGACAGTAAACAAAAGTGGAGATGGAGGGTTCAAAGATGTCCAGAAGAGCTTTTGAGTCTGTGAAGACCTGGTGGTATTTAGGGGGCTTGGTCCCAGGAGGCAGAGACAGCACATCAAACCTAATCAAACATTTGCTACCAGTCATGATTTCTTTATAGGGAGTGCAAGCTAGGTTTGCAAAGAGCACTTGAAAATATATGATGTCTGACTTGTTGCTAACAGAGCCGAGTTCAGTCTCATTACTACTGTTTTCCAGGCGAGGAACCAGACGCTTGGAGAAGGTACCTTGCCCAGTGTCATCCAGCTAATAACCAGTAAAAACAGACCACCCAGCAACCTAGCTCATCCGAGTCCAAGTGAATGCTCTTTGCCCTACATTTCCGAACTTCATAAATAGATGAGTTAGTCAGAGCTTGTGTCATTGGACATCAAAGGAGACATTTGTCAAAAGACTAAACATGCACTTGGGCAGCTGAGTTTTAGAGAAGAATTCACTAAAAACTTCCCCACCTACTCACACATGGTGTGAATGGCAGAGGCTCTCTAGAGGAGATGCCTCCAAGAAGCCTGGCCAGGAGGGGCACTAGAAGCTTGACCTTGTCCAGCAATCCCCTTGAGACTGATGGTCATCCAAATAATCCATCTGGACCTGAGATCCCAGAACCTCAGGGAACCCCTGTGCATTCACCCTTCTGGGTGTTAGGATCCAGTCCACAGGGATACAAACCTGGGCCCTGTTTCCAGGGTACCATTCACACAGACCCAGAGTGTGCTCTCTGCCACACTCAACCTTCCCAGAACTGCCTCAAGAGGTGAAGAGGGGACAAGACAACACTCCCAGGTGTTGCCTCCAGTATAGGTACGATCTCATAGGGAGCGAGACCACAGACAGCAAGGTGGCTCATTTTGGCCGACACAGTCACAAGCCCAGAAGATCATAAGGAAAGTGGCAGAAAACCAGTAGGTGAGGAAAGCACACTGTCATCCAAGGACAATAAAGTTTATGTATTCCCAGACATGGGTCCTCCCACCTAGTCAAAGCCAGGGCCCACTCCACCAAAAAGAAATTTTCTCCAGCAAAATGGGAAAGCAGTTTCTGTGAGGCTAAATTTAGATTTTACCCACAGGGGACATGCTCNGGTTCTCCNNGGCTGCAGACAGAACAAGCACAAGGTTCAGTGTCCCTCCTGCTCTGTCTTGACTTCACCAGGGAGTACCCACTGCCTCAAAAACCAAGATTCGAAGTCACCACAGAGTGACTGAAGGCCAAGCCTCATCCCCACCCAGATAAATTAAGGGTATCTTTGGAATGAATNGTTGAGAAGGCAAAGAAACCAAATCAATATAATACAGAGAATGAAANGGTTCCAAAGAAAGAGGAATACATTACCACAGTCACACAGGCAGTGGGGCAGGGGGTGGGTCTCCTGGTGTAGGACCTCTTCTTCCATCTCCATCCTACCTGCAGTGGCCTCTCCCTTCCACCAGTGCTTTTCTGGGTTGTTCAAAGCAAGCAGGGCAGATTATCAGAAAGTCAAAGGGGAAAGTGTGTGTGGTCACCACCAAAGGAAGCCAGACAAGGTCTTTTGTTTCTCTGATCTTCTTTCTCAAATAAGAGGAAAGATAGAGAGGGAGTTCTCTCAACACTCAAGGCTTCTCTCTCATCTTAACCCACCACATCCCATTCTGTGCCCATCAGTACTGACAAACCCAGGAAGCGGTGGCAAGGCTGGAGGCTGGTCAGAAGCTTGTTGATGCTTCCTTAATCCCTAGCTGTTCTCACTAATAAAAATAGTCAGTTTCCCCCTTCTTTATTTTCAGGGGAAGCAGGACTGCCTCACTCTAGAGCAGGTGTCCAGGCTGGCCGGCATCCCTGCCCTAGAGAGGATGCTTCTCGGCTGTCCCAGGCTGCCTCAGCAGGTCGGTGCTTTGAAGAACTGGTGCTACCAGTCCTCTATGAATGAACAATGTGGGTGTTGCCTCCTGAGCAGGTCATCAGTCTTGAGCTCTGCANCTTGTTCAGCCAACCAGAAAAATTAAGAACCCAAATCCTACTAAACAAAGTAAATATACTTCTCAGCAGCTAGACACTTCCAANGGGGACTTGAGCTGCAAAAACACAATGTATCAAACAAGAACACTGGGAAACGCTAAGTGACTGCAGTGGGCATGTGTGTTTCCTCGGAAAACAAACACAAATGGTTGTCAGTTGCCATGTGCATTTCAAATCACAGTAAAGACGTTGGACTCAGCAGGTAGGAGCTGTCGCCCTCTACTGGGTGGAATGTCACAAGAATGCCATGATTTCACACTTGGCAATTGCCTGGATGCTTCCAAGGGTGGAGATGATCTCCACAGTGGTCATGATGAGTTACCCATAGAGGAGGGAGAGGAGAAAGAGAAGAGAGAAGAAAACGTGACCATGAAGAAACTCCTTGGGACACAGACAACGTGGTACTGCCTTGCAAAGTGTATTCACATGGACAGAATCACCTGAGCCTCCAACTGTCCCCGAGAGAGGCGCTGCTTATAGAAAACATTAGCAAAGAATAAACCAGGGCCAGAAAGGGCTTCCTTTCACCCCTTCTTATCTGCTAGACTTTATTTATATTATTTAAACATTTACTCTGGGGAGAACCTTTCTCTAAAACTAAAAATTAGGGAATGGCAGAGAACATGGCAAAGCAAAATCTCTTACAGAGGTCTCTTGGCACTGTAGCAAAGGTATAAACCAACAATATCATGATGTCAAAAAGTAGTAATAGTCAGGGTTTGTTTTTTTTTAAGTAATGGGGCATGATGATGCATGCCTTTAATCTCAGCACTCAGGAGGTAAAGGTAGACAGATTTATGTGAGTTTTGAGGCCAGCCTGGTCTACATAGTGAGTTCCTGCTCCTGTCTGACAACCAAGGCTACATAGAAAGACCCTGCCTCAAATAAAAGAAAAGAAAGAANGAAAGTGGGTGGAGATGCCCAGTGGCTCTGGGTGAGAAAGAATTTGGCAAATGGTAAATTATTGCACTAGAATTTTCAACAAGGTGATTTCTAAAGAAACNACCAGCATACTTGGTTTCCAAATATAAGTCTGAAAGTTATTAGTGGATCTCAGATGAACAATGTGAGAATGTGACCTCTGGAGCAGGTGACAGAGTGGCACTGATCATAGAGACAGCAAAGATTCCACTGTGGGGAAGAGAGATGCTGTCTACAGCATCTGTATGACTGTTACTCCTTTAAACTTGCCCGTCCACTTACACAATTTGAGCAGCTTTTTTATATGCAAAACCTGGAAATTGCCCAAATGTCCTTCAGTGGAAGAATGATGGACACTGTGCATCACCCACGAAACTGAGTGCTACTTAGCTACAAAAAGGAACACATTATTGATTTGTGAAACAACTTCGGTGTATATGAAGGGCATTATAATGAATAAAACAAGCAGATCTTAAAAGAGTTCACTCTGATCTCATAGATCGCTGGTTCTCAACCCTCTTAATGCTGTGACCCTTTAATACAGTTAATTCCTCCGGTTGTGGTGACCCCTCCCAACCATAAGATTATTTTTGTTGTTACTTCATAACTATAATTTTATTGTTACAAATCATAATATAAATATCTGTGTTTTCCAATTGTCATAGGCAACCCCCATGAAAGGGACATTGGACCCCAAAGGGGTCATGACCCACAGGTTGAGAACCACTGCCATAGACGATGGGCCCATTGTAGAGATGGAGGACGGGTAACTGGATGGCTGCTGGGAGGACAGAGGAGAAAAGTGTGACTACTACAAGTGGNTCCTGTGCTNCTGGAGCAGATCTTGGGGGCTTGACACTATGGTCATGTGACTCTACACCACATAAAACACAGGAACATACAAAAGAGTACATGTGAAGGCTAATGAATAGGAATGGCATCTCCAAGGTGCTTGATGATTTCAAGCCAATCAAAGCTCTTATTTCATCAAGGTAAATGATCACTGGAAGGGGAAGCTACAGGATAGGTCCATGGGCTTTCTCTCCACTATTGTTACACTTTACTGTAATCTGCAATTGTTTCAAAATAAAAAGAAGGCAAAGAGGATGGAGAANGTGTTCTTAGAACTGCTGAGCTGCCCCACCACTTAACAGACTCTACTATTACTTACTGTTTTTATTTGGGTTCTGTTTGTTTGTCTGAGACAGGGTCTCATTCTATATTACAGGCTAGACTGGAACTCTCTCTATAAGTTAGGCTGCCCTCAAACACCCAGCAATTCTCCTGCCTTAGCCTCTTGAGTGTTGGGGTTAGAGGTGAAGGTGCCTGACTTCCTGTCCTCGCTCTTAGGGAGGAGCACCCTGAGGTCCTGTGCTTTGGAAGTGGGTATAGTAGGAAAACAACCAGACAGTGACAAGGACCTGTACAAGTAAGAAGCAGTTGCTCTACAGTTGTATGAAATAAAGAAAGAAAACTAGAATGCCAACAAATACCAAGTTTTCAGATCAAAGGAAAAACCTCCACATAGAAAACCCACTCTCTTAAAACAAGACCTAGAACCTCAAGCAGGGAGAAAGAGTAGGAGCAGAGGGGTACACCAGTCAGGTCCCTCACTCTTCATTGCCTTGACACCCCAAGGCTCCATTCACAGCAGTGGGGCTCTGGTGTTGCCATTAGTGGGTTCAGTGTGGAACTATGGTAGGTTGAGTGACAGCTGCTCGCAGTGTTGAGGACACAGCGGAAGACCTAGGGTGAACACAGCATGAGGTACTCTGGGTCACCTTGGAGAGCCTTTCATGGGAGTGACAGAGCAGCTGAGTGTGAGGGCAGGAACTCAGTTGATGTAGAAATCAGAATATTTACTCCACGTGCAGAGANAGGACCGGATGGGTCTTCAGGCTGTTCCAGCCCTGACGTCCTGCGTTGCTGTGAGCCATCTCACTGATCCAGTCACTGGTTCAGCATCCACTGGTGCTCTCTGCTCTCTGTTTCCTGGCAGCCAACATGAAATCACCTAGTTTTGTGCCAAGTATTTGACACTCATCACAAACAGCTTATATTATTGACCATAATTTTATGTATCTTGTCCCAAAACTAAATTTCAAGTTTCCCCTGAGACCATAATTGACTGTTACTTACAACCCTTATTGTTCTTTTACACAGCACATATAATAGTGAATTTTAATTGAATAAAATTCAACAACAAAAAATTAACAGTTCCAGTTTAAAATTNTGACAGATTTAACCATTTGAATGTACAGGAAATTAAAAGTTCTACAGAGTAAAAACCATCATAGAAATTAATATAATAGTAAATTGGGCAACATATTCGCAAAATATATGAAAGATAACAATCCAAGAATGGATAAGCAAGGAGCAGAGCCAATAGATGACTGACAAACCTAAGGAAAGACAGACGCCAGTCCTCTACTCGCCAGACACATGACCAAGAGATATAATCTACCAGATCAGCAAACACAAGCAGGAATCAGATTATTCAATGTGGGTGATGATGTAAAAAAAAGGGGGTCATTCATATTCTCTGATCATTCCCAGAAATGATGACAGTGGAGATGTAGTGAAATTTTATCCTAAATTGATACCATAACTTGGCTATTGGGAGCAATGTGAATAGTACCTCAGTGAGCATGGTGTCAGTCATCTCTGTAGCAAATAGATTCCTTCCAGTGTACAGCCCACAATGTGGCTGGATCACACGATAGTTCCAGTCACAGTATTTTGAGGAAGCCTCTGTGCTGATTTGCACTGTNGCTGCACTAATTTACACTCCCACCAGCCGTGTTCAAGGGCCCCTCCCCCACCCTGCAACACCCCGCATGTGTTGTTCTTTATCTTTCTGAGATGGACTCTCCATGCAGCTTTGACTTGTATTTCCTAGGTGGCTAAGGATGTTGAACATTTTTTCATATAGTTATCAGGCATTGTGTTTCTTAAGTTGAAGNCTGTACCCATTGCTCACTTGTTGGATTACTGCACTTATATGGTTCAAATTTTTTAGCTCTTCACATATATTCTAAATAACCCCCGTGTTAGGTGAATATCTAGTGAACTATGGCTATCTAACAACTACTTCTTTGNCTGAGCAGGGGCTCTAAGTAGATGCTGTATTCTTTTTCTGTTGCTGTGATAAAAACACCATGACCNAAAGCAACTTCCAGAAGAAAGGGCTTGTTTTAGTTTAGGGTTCTGGAGAGAGTCCACGGTGGGGGAGGCATGGCAGCAGATGGCTGGACCAGGAAGCTGAGCGATCACATCTCTGTTCACAGGAAGTAAACAGAGAGAGTGAAACAGAAGTGGAGGGAGGCTATAAACTCTCAAANCCNCCCCCACTGACGTATTTCCTCCAATACGGCTCCATCTCCCAAAGGTTCCGTATCCTCCCAACACAGCACCACTGNGGACCAAGTGCTCCAACACATGAGCCCACAGGGGACAGTCTCCTTCAAACCATCACAGATGCCCACTGATGGACGAAGGGGGAGAGAGTACAATTACTCAATGGAGCTTTGCCCAGCCATGAGGAAGACTGGAACCATGTCATCTAAAGGAAAATGGATAGAAACAGATATGATCACATTAAATGGAATGAGCCAGTTCAGAAAGACGAATATTACTTGTTTTCAGTGGGGGATGGAAGTTCAGACAAAATGGAAAGAAAAGCAAAAAGGAAAAGGAGAAACGCTGGGGTGTAGAAAGGGGTTGAGAAGGGGGAGGGGTAATGCAGAGTAAAGAGAATATTATTAACAGGGTTCCATGTNTATGATGAAATGCTATCCTGAAACTCTACACTTTGTATGATTAATGCACACTGATAACAAATATGTAGGCAAATTGATAGTAGGTGATATAATTCTTTCACCTGTGCCCAAATAGTTCATCTATAAAGTGTTTTTAATTTTTTCTCAATTATTTACTTATTGGAGCAGGTAGCCTGTATGCGCCATGGCACATGTGTGGAGGTCAGAGGACAACTTGTAGAAGTGGATTCTCTCCTTCCACCAGAGNTCTAACTCAGGTCATCAGGCTTGGCACCACACCCATTTCCCTGCTGGGCAATCTCAGCAGCCGCTTGAGGTACCTGTTTAAAATAATAACAACAATGCGAAAACTCATACAAGAATACTCCTTTCAGAGCCCAGAGAGATAGATAGCTCAGCAGTTAAAAGCATTTGTTGCTCTTACAGAGGACCCAGGTTTGCTTCTTAGCACCCACATGACAGCTAACAACTGTCTTTAACTCTATCTGGGGGATCCAACCCCCTCTTCTGGCCTCCATGGGCACTGTACACATACAGTGAACAGACNTTCAATCAAAACACCCATACACATAAAATAAAATTAATTAATTTAAAAACAGTCATTTCAGAGTTGTTGTAAGACTAAATTTAGTTGTTCGTTAATAGAAAAATTAATAAGCATCAATTTTTTATTCAATAAAGTATTTTATTACATGTAAAATAAGTGAACTAGATTTGTAAGTCTCTAAGATAGATTATTGATTCATTCCAAATATCAGAACAGGAAAGAACATGCACAGCATAATAAANGTTGTTATACATTTTAAAAACAATATTTATACATATCAATTTGCAGCAAAAAAATATGCAGCAAGCTATTTAAAATTTTCCCAACATTTTTAAACTTGTGTTTGAGAGACAGGGGAAAGATTGACCAAGAATACAAATGGATCTGCTTCTACATTTTATACCTTTAAAAAGATGGATTAGTGAAGTTGGAGAGGTGACCAGTGGTTAAGAACACTGCTGCTCTTGCAGGGGACCTGGCCTCCATTCCTAGCACCCATGTGGTAGCTCACAACCATCTGTAACTCCAGTTCCAGGGGATCAGATGCTTTCTTCTGACCTATTCAGGTACCAGGCACACACGTGGTATACATATATAAATACAGGCAAAACACTCGCACACATGAAATAAATCTAAAAAAAAGAAAAGGAAAAAAAACTTAAAGGGAAAAAAGGCATTTGAAGCAGCTTTGGGGGAGGGGAATCTGGAAGGAGTTGAATGAGGGAAAACCATAACCAGAATATGTTATATGAAAAGAAAATCTACTTTTAATTTTAAAAACTGAAAAGTTTTTTGTGAAACAAAAAAACTTTTGAAATGGATTAAATATAAATATTGATCTATAATGTCTAGTTTAATAAGCAGAAGTATGGATCATATGAGCTTGAGAGAACCCAGAGGAAGAACTGAAGTGAAAGGGAACCGTGCCCATGTGCCAGCCACACTGCTCCATGACAACCACCATCGCCCAGAGTCCTCAAGACAACGTCACGCATCATTTATTGATTGTGCCTTGTCCCTAGTGCACCAGATCCTGTAATTTGGTCAAACTCTGTCTCTGTTGGTGGGAGATGCAGGAAGTGAGTCCTTGCTGGTAAAATGTCAAGTCACATGACCTTTACATTGAGCCTCATGGAGTTGAGAAGTGAAGAAATGCAGGAAGCTGCTACAGAGATGGTGTCAGATTTGTGGAGAAAGCCTGAACCTACCCTNAAGCTGCACACAGCAATGTCCTTCAATGTGTTTGCTATTGAGTTTCCTGCTAGCAATCCTGAAAGACCAAAGAAAGCAGAAAGCTGATGGNAGCCGGCCTACCATATGTAATGAGAATGAGTGATTCCTTCTTCTATGCCCAGGCCAGCAGAGCATGGCTGGTAAGTAGGTAAGAACCATTTATCATACAAAACAAACCTTCGGACTTGGGAATTTTGTGGAAAATTCATGGTTTGTAAAGATTTTTGTTTTTCCTTTCTCTTAAAATTGCCAAGACCTGATGTGTGAGTGTTGGGGAAGGTGCTATTGTCCATGCAGATAACACGAGCTAATCTTCATGTTGGACAAGAGAAACAAGGGAAGACACAGCCTNGACCCTCCCATAGACCAAGATCATCAGCCAGACAGCTACAGACCAAGCATGCTGAGGGCAGCTGTGCCTCCCTAGGAGAAAGGTAAACAGCACAAACAAGCTGCATGTCACATTCGAGTTACCTAAGGTGACATCTAGGGCATCAGAAAACTGTTTGCACTTTATAGGGGCTGGAACTGGGTTGGTTTGGGGCAGTGAGGTGCTGGTGAAGAAATAAGGGAGCCAGTTATGGGAAAGAACCTAGACTCTTCAAAAAAAATTCTGCAAAGAACCTAGACTCTGAAAAAAAAATGTCTCCAAAAGTTGGACACCTACAAAGTTACATGATTATTTATTTACTTTGCCAAAGAGTTCTGAGGCCTTGTCTTTGAAACCTGGGAATGGAAAAGTGTTCCTAGATACAGCAAATGAATAAATACTCATATACACACATTCACGTGTAGATATATACAGACAGAAATAAGCAACGAAGGAGCCTGGGTCAGTTCAGGATCGTGAGGCAGGAGCTTGTCCTGCTCTCCTCGCTGGGCTCTGAGTATAGTTGCAAGCATCCTGAGGAGGAAAGCCCCAGGAAAGCTGGTCCAGAGGAGGAGGAGGCAATGTGGTCNGAGGAAGGGATTGGAAAGATGCAGCCACCATCCATGGAACTCCAGAAGACAGAAGAAGAAAGAAGCTAGGGCTGTGATTCTCAACCTTCCTAATGCTGCGACCCTTTAATACAGTTCCTCATGTTGTAGCGACCTTCAACCATAAAATTATTTTTGTTGCTACTTCAAAACTGTAATTTTGCTACTGTTATGACTCATAATGTAAATATCTGATATTCAGGATATCTGATATGTGACCCCTGTGAAAGGGCCATTCACTCCCCAAAGGGTTCATGACTCACAGGTTGAGAACCACTGAACTAGACTCTCCAAAGGGAACTAGACTCTGCTGATGCTATGTATGAATTCAGTCCAGTGAGACTGACCTTGAATTTCTATCTCCAGTATCTTGAGAAAATAAACCTTTGTTATTTTAAGCTACCACATTTGGGGCAACTTGTTACAGCAGCTGTAGAAAACTAATGTAATAACTAGCATTCATTTTTAGTAAGTAATCACCATAAAGCCTTGTCTATAAAAGTTGAAGTTTCTGGATCTCCTAGATGTCAATCAACAGCAGTTTGAAGAGTTTTGACAATTTATCCAGTGATGTATTGTGCAACTGTTATAAGTGAAATGGGACTGAGGAGACAGCTCAGTGGGTAAAACATTTAACATGCAATTCTGAAAACCTTAGTTCAAATCCTCAGACCCCAGAAAAGTTGGACATGATAAGCACACATCTGAAATCGCAGACCTCCTACAGGGAGCCAGGAACAGACATAGAAGATTCCAGGAGCTCATGGGCCAGGTAGCCTGGTGTATGCAGTGGCACACAAAAGAGGTGNGAGACAAATACCGGTACACAAAGTTGACCTCTGACCGCCACATGTTCAAGGTGACACGTGTGCCTCCATTAATATACATGAACATGCACACACAAACACACATGAAGTTTTTTTTTAAAAAAAGAATGTAGGTTATTGACATGTTCTTTGTTATGATCTGCTTACAATTTAATTAACAAACCCAAGTCATAGTATTTTCAGATTGAATTTTTCCTTATTTACTTTTATTTTATGTGTATGAGTGTTTGCCTGCATGCTTATAAGTGCCCCAGGTGCATGCAGTTCCTGCAAAGTCCAGAAGAGGGCATCAGATCACTTGGAACTGGAGAAACAGGCTTGAGAGCTACTTGTGTTGGATACTGTGAACGGAACCCAGGTCCTGGGCAAGAGCAGCCAGTGCTCTTAACCACTGACCCATCTCTGCAGCCCACAGATTTAATTATGTTTTAAGACAGGTTCTGGTGTAGCCCAGGCTGGAGTCAAACTTGCTATGTAGCTGAGGATAACCTTGAACTTCGGATGAAGAGATTACAAGCAAGCCATACTCAGTTTACTGATTTGAGTGTTAGCCTTGCGGTCTGTACTCATAAGCGCTGTGCAGCACAGTTGGATTCCCACTTNCCCNCAAGTCTATTGGGTTCCTGGTTCGTATGACATTTGGACAAGCAGGACATACTCCCTTCTCTTTTCACTCATCCCTCAGTGCTCAGTGTTGTTTTGGGACTTTTCATTCTGTACCCTGGACCGTTCGTGCATACAGTGGTGCCACATAGTTGCTCTTACTAAATACTCACAATGGAATATCTCTTTTTCTGGAATGTTGCTGCTCTTGCTTCACAATTGCTCTGTCATTTTGTTTACCATCTTCTGGAAGCTGTGAAGCCTCACACCTGTATGGTATTAACTTTCCTAAATAAGAACGGGTAAAATTGCCACTGTTCTAGTGGATGTGAAAGTGGCCACATGCTCTCCGAAGAAGGGATTTTAAAGCTGTTTTGGTTTGTTTTTTTGTTTTGTTTTGTTTTTTGAGACAAGGTTTCTCTGTGTAGCTCTGGCTGTCCTGGATCTCA
The DNA here is from genome assembly GCA_001675575.1 of Neotoma lepida. Classification (NCBI taxonomy): domain Eukaryota; kingdom Metazoa; phylum Chordata; class Mammalia; order Rodentia; family Cricetidae; genus Neotoma; species Neotoma lepida. Next base: position 134,095 of record LZPO01087232.1, on the reverse strand, counting down.
CTCTGTAGACCAGGCTGGCCTTGAACTCACAGAGATCCACCTGCCTCTGTGTCCCGAGTGCTGGGACTAAAGGTATGTGCCATCACCTAGAGGCAAATAAAATAATTTTAAAGTGGTATCTATTTAATCATCTTTATTCCAATAGGAATCTTATTAGCATCATATATGGTCTGTGTGAGATTTGAAATTGNGATAAATGCTATCATTAGTATTTCAAGTATTTTATCAAGAACCAACATGAGATTGTATCAAATGATCTAGAAAGAAATAATTCCTTTGTATATTTCTTAATTATTTAATCCATCATGCTTTCTGTGATGGTTAATCATGACTGTCAGCTTGATTAAATCTAGGATGACTAAGAAACACACCCCTAGGTAGGTCTGTGAGGCCATTTCCTGGAAGGAATAAACGAAGATGGAAGATCCTCCCNGAGAGGGCAGCATCTTCCAGCATCAGCACAGATATAAAAAGGCTTGAGGACAGAGTAGGGAAGTCTTTGCCTGTCTGCGATCACTCCCTGTTGGTGGGTGCATCTACTCTGTTACAGGCTCTGCTGCTGCCATCCTCTGCTGACATCAGAACCCAGCTTCTTTGGCCTTCCAATGTGACTACAGACAGTGACTCTCCAGGAAGCCTCTAGATTTGTGGTATACCAAGACTGCTGAGGCACCCAGTCTCAGACTGAGCAGCTACCAGATTCTTAGCCTTTCCAGTGTGCTAACTGCCACTGTTGGATGACCCAGATCATCACATGTAAGTCAATCAGGTAAGTCCCCTTTGTAATAAATACATATTTATTCTATTGGCTCTGTTCCTCTAGACAACCCTAATATGCATGTCTAGGACATTGCTTAGCTATGTTACTATTTTAGTGGTTTCTATTTTAAGATTTTAAGATAAATACTTATTAAAAAATTAACTATTTTGCAATCTTTAGGTTTTGCTGTCAGTAGTTAAAATTGTAAGTTACTATTGTAAAATATGGATATTTTCCTTCTTTTGCACTGTTTTCTGGTTTTTCTAAGCCATGGAATTATTTTTTTTTTACATAACAATGTGTTAAAATTCCCTGTGGAATATTTTGGGCCTGGTGTTTCTGTAGTGGATTGCTCTGTGACAACTTCACATCTTTTGTGGGAATATATTGGTTTGGATTCTCCTTCTTCTCTGGGGTCAGTTTTGGCATTTATCTTTCCCTGGAAACCTGTCCCTTGCATTCAATGTCAAATTCGTTTGCATTTGACGATGCATCAAATAATGAAAAAAGGTTTTCATGAGTTTTAAATTCCTTCAATTTCTCCTTATTATTTCACAATTTACAGATAAATGGGAATGTTCTATTATAGCCAGGATGGAAAGGGAAAGCTCTTTTAACTACAATACGCATCTGAAATCATGCTGAGGAACTGAACAATTCTATCACTTGAAAAAGAATGGCAACAACAAAACTCTTTACATAGAAAATAAACAAACAAAAAAACTATAGGCAAAGTAAAAAGTTTCATAATAACTTTGGGAAACATTAGCAAATTATGTAATGAATCAAAAGTAATATTCTTGCATAGGTATTAAGGGATGGGCTGTGTGTGTGTGCATGTGTGTGTCTGTGTNTGTGCATGTGTGTGTCTGTGTATGTGTGTGTNNNNGTGTGCATGTGTGTGTATGTGTGTGTATGTGTGTCTGTGTGTGTGTGTGTGTTCATGTGTGTGTCTGTGTGTGTCTGTTCGCACCTGTGGGAGGGGCATGTGTGTGTGTGCCTGTGTGTATGTGTGTGCATGTGTGTGTATGTGTGTCTCTCTATGTGTGTGCATGTGTGTGTCTGTATGTATGTGTGTGTGTGCATATGCCGAGAATCAAATCCAAGGTCTTATACAACTAGGAAAATGCTTCACCGCTAAACTACATCCCCTGTTCTCATTCTTGTGAGACTGGACCTTGTTCCATGGCTCAAACTGGCCTCAAGCTATTGACCTTTGCACAGCTGCCTCCTGAGAGCTGTGGTTTGGGGTGTGCACCTATAGAAGATACAGGAGAACATTTGTAAACACATTATAGAAACTTAGTCTCCTAGAAACTAAACAAGATGTCTGACCATATAACTAATGGAAAGATAACATATTAAACATGGAACTTCTAGAAGATACTCCCTACACACATGACACATGAAGAAAAAAAAATCCACCCAGGCCATTTTTTAAGTAAACCCTTGNGATTGGCTGAACGCTTGTTTCAGGACTCCATGGACCCTTCGCATATCTTCCAATGTGTTCTGCATCACCTCTAGATTACTTAGAGTACCGAGCACAATACAAATGCTGTGTGAATAGACGGTATTCTGTAGTGTTTAGAAAATGACAGCAAGAAAAACACTCTGAACGTGTTCTGTCTGTGCCACACCAACTACTGTGGGCCTAACTACACTTAGCACATACTTGGTTGAATATCCAGATACTGAATTGTGAAACACAGAGGGTGAGTTGTATGGGCAGAACTTATCAAAGTTTGATCACATGATCCTTACAGTGTGGCCTNCGAGAAAGAAGCTTGTATGTTGCAGACAGAAAATCTCACATCTATCTAAGGAGGGAAATCTGAGACCATCCGCCACAAAGGAAAATGCTTTGACCCAGGCATTCCACCTGCAGAAACTTAAGCTGCATTTCTGGCCAGCAGGGACCCACAGCCAAGTGCAGGTCCCCACAGCAGCTCTGCTTACAGGGAGCTCCATAAACTCTCACCGGATGGGGACAGTTTTCACACAATGGAGGACAGGAGCCACTACATGCTCTCGAGAAAATCACACTTGTTGATATTGGCTGGGGTGTCCTCACAGCTGTTTCTCTTTCCTGGGTTTGACATGGAGGGATCGCCCGAACTGCTCGGCAGCCCCAGCCATCTGACCTCAGCAACACAACACCTCCAAGTCTTCAAACAATGAAAAACCACAGATGAGAACTCCCCTCCTACCACTAATGACTTTAAGATGTGACACAAAGTCGCCCTCTCCTCCCTCTCTTAATTCAAGCCACTCTAGTAATTCTGTTACCCAGAGGTGATTGCCTTCACTTAAAAAAATTTGGTTGACATGCTCTTCACTTCAAATCTATGCCACATTTCTAGAGAAAGCTTTGGGCGGAAGTGACCTGACTCCCTTAGGATGCACCACCCACCCGAAACCACGGTCTTCATCTTCCTGTAAGTCTGGATTCTCACTGGCAATAGGAACAAAGTCGGGAACTTCTTTCATCAAAAATTGTCATGATCCTAATAGAAGATACTCCATGTCAATCTCCTTTCTTGTCATGCCCCGCCCCCAACCCCAATCAGTGCAGACTTCCCTTTGCTATGGGAATA
>LZPO01087232.1:117389-130648 GCA_001675575.1 Neotoma lepida | reverse complement strand
CAGTGTGAGATGGATTGGATCAAATTCAACTTAGCTGCAGTCAACAGGAAAGTAGGAAGGAAAATAGGATTTAACAAACAAAGCATTTGCAAAATGGGGGTTGAGGAGGAGTCCACAGCAGGAAATAATTATTTGGGCAATTGTTCACTTTGTTAAAGGACTGGCTGGGATGAAGATCGGTCAGGCCACTCTGCTGTGCTCGAGGTTTCTCTGCAACACCCTGTCTGCTCTAATTAGTTACAAAAGCGGTTCCCTGGGCTGGAGAAATGTGTGATTGTGTTGTGTGTCAGGGGAGCAAAGACACATGTCACTGAAGCTGAGTCTGGCACCGGCTCACTCTGGTGAAACCTCCACCGCTCGGCCAGGACGGAATCAATAGGGAAGGAAGCCTGCATGCCAACAGAAGTGGTTTACAGAATAATTCCCTGGCTGCTCCATCTGCCTCCGATTAAGCATTTAAATGGTTCAGTTCAAGCTAGCATTTCTAACATATAGATATACATAAATAAACAAAGCTACATAGTTTATCAAATATTTGCATTTGAAAAAATGCCTCAGCTCCCTCCTCAGCTCCGACTCTTCCCCCCTCCACTCTCCCCCTTAGAACACTTATACTGAAAACACGAAATCTGAAAGAAACTCCAAAGAGAAGCAAGGAGCCCCCTTGGAAAGGAAAGTGAAAATAATATTTTCAGAATAGAAATCTTTCAATCTGTAAAAGGAGCTTATAGCCTAGCCCCAGGAAAGTCAGCCAGAGGATGAACTGATGTGGGAACAGAAGGGGTCCTGGGGGCCCCAGCTTGGCAGTTTGCTCTGTTCACTGCTCCAACCGTGGGTGCTGAAGACAAGCCAGTAACCTCTTGATATAAAACCATCCACAGCATGGAAAACCCCACTAAACACATTTAAAGTCACCTAAATTAGAAACTGAGAAGGTGGCAGGCCACAGATAAGTAGCAAATAAAAGAATTCTTTTCTAAAAATTGTGCTCCATCCATGTATACAATGTATACTGATCATACCCATTCTGCCGGGGTCACCGCCTCCCTCTAACATGTTCAGGATTCTTGCTAATCCAAACACTTCTTGTGTGGCGGCTACAATCACCCTGAAAGGTAAGGATTTTATTAGTGCCGTTTCTGAACAAGGGAGACAGCTGAAGCATAGGATCATGAGGTCATCTCCTCAAGGTCACCAGCCAGGAGGGACAGGAAACCCGGGTTGGGGTCTGGATGCATGACTCCAGGTCCTACTGTGTCCTGCTCCTCTGTGTACACAGAAAAAGCAAAAAGGAACAAACAGGGTGCTGGAGCCATTTCTCGGTGCCAGCCCTAGGAGCAGGCCCGGCCGACTCCTCCGTTCTGGCTGGAGGCCTCTGCTTCCCCTTGGCTTCCTTGGGCAGTAAATTGTGGAATGAGGGAGGGGTTCCAGCTTGTCCTTACCTGTCACACTGGTACCTGCCCCCTCACCTGTGGGGAAGAAGGTGACCTAGGATGGCAGGACAGCCCTTCGGGGACAGGAAACTGGTTGCATCCTGAGAACCAAATTCTGAGCTAAGGACGCCTTTGCAGACTTCAACGTCCAGGCCCTTTGTCCCTGCTAAGATGAANTGCCCAGGTGCCGGCTGCCCTGCATGGTAAATGATGCAAGGCTTCTCCCCCTCACCTAGGTTAACCTGCGGTAACTGTGGCTGTTTGAGGGGCCTGAGTCCAGCAGGCAACCAAGGGTGAAGGGGTTCAAACACCATTTTGACGTTTCAGTGTGCCCTTACTCAAGACCCTGTAAGACCAAACTGCAAGAAAATTGTGACTGTAACGTTCTGGGACGTGCCTGGCGGCAGGCTGGTGTAAAAAGCTTCCACAGCACCCAAGGTAACGGGAAGTGTTGAGCAAGGTAGGTGAAAAGCCAGGTCTAACATTTCCATTTACGTACCCTGTCTGTCTGAAGAAGTGTCATTAATTCAAACCATCCCGAACCGGGCTTGATGATGTGTGAGAGCGGAAGCCGCAGCACCAGGCCTCTCACATCCTGCGGACTCTATCTGACTGCAGCGATCGATTGCACCCCCTCAGAGGTGCTGCGAAAACCACCCGGAGCTGGCCACTAATGCACACGTGTGCTCGAGGCTCTGGCTGCAGGCTGCCTGCTGCTCTTCCCCACATCTTTCCCGTGCCGCTTCCCTGGCTGCCACCAGCTCCTCCTTCCTCCCAGCTCCTCCGGCAGGGAGACCTCAGGACCCACACTCCAAGAGAAGAAAATCCGGGAAGCTGGGGGTCTTCTCTTGAGGAAATACCTCCATATCAACCGCTCGGCTGGCTGGCTTGCTTCTTGATGCTAATATTTTTCTTATGGCAGCAGAGTTCTTGCTGAGACGATAGCTCGCCTTGATAACGCTGAATCCTGCAGCCAGGAGGAAAAGCCATCCGTTTCTAAGACCAAATCTGAGAACTTAGCGACGAGCAACTTTAATATTTTGGTTGATAATATGCCATGGACTCAGACTATTTTCCATTTCCTCTCTGTCCTTTTTTCCAGTGACTTCAAAGGTCTTTATTAAATGTATCAGAAGCTGAATATGAGTTGTAATGCTAAAAGTGGATGGGTTTTTTTTCTTCAGAAAATACACTAGAGTCATACAAATGAATCCTATGCTCCTCAAGGTAGACTCTTGAATAGGACTAGGGTTTACTGCAATGACCGCCCACACACACACACACCACCACCACCACCACCACCACCACCACCAAATGCAGGCGCTGCCGACACACGTACTCGGGTATTTGCGTAAGAAATGCTTTTGCAATTTCATTTTACACAAGCACACCATTACTCATTATCGTCCATGGTGGCATGATCAAATTTGTAGGAAAAGTCCCAAAAATTGAGTGACAGGTCAGATGTCTTTGGGAAATAGGCCAATTGAGCCAGGAAGAGTGCCGGATGCCTGTAATCCCTGTCCTCAGGAGGCTGAGGCAGGGGGATGGCAGAAACGGCTTTGGCTACATAGTGAGTCCTGTCTCAAACAAGAGCAATTACAGCACTAGGCTAGTGGGAGGGTAGAGCAGATGGTTCTTGAGGAAACGCTTTGACTGACAGGTTTGAGTTTAGGAAGGTGTGAAAGCACACTCATGCGATTATATTGATTTTTGCTTTCAGTATACTATCTAATAAATCACATAAAACGTTCAACATTCTATTATAAAGCATATTTTGCATGAGATGATTTTGCCCAACTGTGCCAGGCCATGAGTATATTTAAGGCAGACTAAACTAAGATACACGTATTTAATGCATTTTCTAAGATTAAGGATGATTTCAACCTACAGTGGNTAGGGCTGTACCTCTATCACAAGCCGAGGAGCATCTGTATTTGAGGATTAAAACAAGGTCTCTCTATAGTAGACACTTGCCTGTTTGCATGGACTGTAAGTGGGCTCTGCCTGAAGACCACAGCAGCAACAGCCATGGTGTTCTGAACAAGCCAGGCATCCCTGGCTAAGTGAGGAAACACTTTTGAACCTTGTGTTTTCTCATGGGCAAAATAGAGAAATTAATAACTGCCTCATCTAGTTCCCAAGGCCATTGGAAGGTCACTTCCTGTGGGCAGCTTCAAATGTGTCCTCAGAAGTCACCTGAACTAGAGTCCAGGGTCCACAATGGCTCTAAATAGTGTCATTCCAGCCTGTAAACAGTGAGAGGGAGTAGCCCTGCTGGAAGCTCCTGGTGTTCAAACCTTCCCCAGCTCTCAGCAGTCTCTGAGCACCTGAGATCCACTGCCCACCCTCTGCACTGAGCCCACATTCAAACATCTAATTCAACCCGAGCAAAGCTCTTTGTAAATTGTAAATCCCCAAATAAACACCAGCCCACTCTCCCCAGACTTGCTGTCAGTCACAGGGCCTGTCATTTGAAGACATTTATGACCACCACTAAGCTTCTTATCATTTCCAAGCAGTGGTCTACTTGGATGACCCTGACCCCTGGCTGTTTACTGTCCACATGGGGATTCCATGTTCCCACTTATAATCATTACTAGTAGGCAGANTCCTAAAGACATCCCCATGGCTCTTACCTCTGTCCCACCCCATCATTCTATTTTACCCTAATCTATGGAGAGAAGTAAAGTTACCAATCAGCAGGCTTTGAAACAGGGAGATTACCCTGAATTATCCAGGTGACCTGACAGGATTAGTTGGGCTTTGTGTGCAGAAAGGGAAGGTGAGTAAGTCAGTGAGACAGAGTGAGGAAGGAAGAAAAGCCAAGAGGGAGGTCGGAGAGACTAGGAACTTGAGAGCTCAGCCCAAGTGAGACAGAGTGAGGAAGGAAGAAAAGCCAAGAGGGAGGTCGGAGAGACTAGGAACTTGAGAGCTCAGCCCACCAGCACTGGCTTTGAGGATATAAGGACACAAGTGATGGAACAGGCAGGCTCCTGTTCCTTCCTGGTCATCAGCCAGTACCCATACACCCCACAGCACTGACTACTGACTAAGTCTGGAACAGGTGGTCCCCAAGAGCCTGGCGTGTGGGGCCCACTGACACCTTGACTCTACTTTGAGCAAAGCAGTCTGAGACTTCTGANCTGCTGAACCGTGAGAAAGCAGATGGGTCCAGTTTCAAGCCGCTAAATTGGGGCTAATTTATTATGGCAGCAATAGAAACCTAATATAAGCTCTGTGGTGTTTTTCTGGAGTCTTCAGCCTTCCAGGAAAACAGATCATTTCTGGGTGTTAGTAAATATTGTCTCAGTCCAATTCATTTGGCAAGCACATAGAGTTACCCACATTCTGGCGTGAGCCTGGAGAGAGGAGGCAAGATGAGCAGGGATAGGGAAGACATCCCCAGGGAAAATGACGTGGGCCTAGCAGTGGGGCCTGATATTGTGNAGTCATTGGAATCACTCAAGGAGTGCTGAAACCCCCGAAGTCAAATATCAGACCAATTATACTGAAATCCAAGCTATTTTAAACTTGTCCAGGTGATATNAATGAACACGCTGGTTCTATGTGTCCACTTAACCGGAGAGTGGAGAGGACTGTGACTGGTTGGAAGATCTCAATCGCAGGGAGAATTTGTAGAAATTCTCAGTACACATGTTCAGATATTGGTAAGTTGTTCTGGTGACGTTTATTTCCTCATTCATGAGGCTTGCTTAACAGAGAGAGCTGCAGACNCTGGGTGCCTTGAATGTTGTCCTGTCCCTCAGAACTTAGCAGATGTGGTTCAGAGCTGGGATACAACATATCCGATGAATGATCCTATCTCTCAATCGGTTACCAGCTCCAGTTAAAGGGATCCAAGGAATTCTCTTTCCTGATGTGGAAGAGCCAGTGGAAAAACTGTCTGTTGTAAGATTTTTTTCCACTTAATCCAATAGAGCCTGAANGTTTGCACGAGGGCTAGCACCACTCTCACTGAGCACATGGAAGGTTTTGTTTAGACTGAGGTAGGGGGTGGCTGGGAGTAGAAAAGCTGTCTGTTGTAAGACTTTTTTCCCCTTAATCCAATATACCAATGAATACCAAGAGGGGTGTAACCCATGGAGAGGGTTCCTCTGTTGCCAGTAACAAATGATGAGCCGTACGGGATTGAGAGGTCTATAACCTGGGCTAACACACACCCCCGCCCTGTTTATAAACTTCCAGAGAGTCATTTAGAATCCTCATTGCATCCACAGTACTTTGGTGGGAGAGAGAGATTTGTATTTTCTGTGGCATAATCTGTTGGCTAGGTCCTATAGGGTCCACTCGATGTTTGATGTGTGAGGGTTTAGACACCAGGTGGATTCAGAGGACCGCTGCCTTCCGGGCCTGACCTCTGTCCTTGAGATTTCTTTTCTCCTCAGGAGTTGGCACAAGGAGCCAGCATTCTGGAAAGCGTGTCCCACATTCCAAACAACTGAGAATCATTTTCCTTGAGTGACTTCTCCAGAGTCACAATGGCCAAATGCTCCGACAGGAGGTTTTCCCACATTGCAGACCATGAGGCTGGGTTACAGCTGAAGCTTTCCTATGTGACTTCAGTCTCGTGAACTTGTGTACTGCTCACATCTGAGACCGTTGAACGTGTTTGCTTCATATGTGAATCTGCTTTTATTTGGCCGATGGCCAAGACAAACACCATTAGCGTTCTGAGTACAGGTTAACACNACAATCACCCAGGAGCGCTTTCCAATGCACAAATGCTACTTTGTCCAAGGCTTCTTTTGCTGCTATTCCCTGGGCAAGGTCACTCAAACTAAAGTGTCTCAGCTGGTGTTGCTGCCGCTGCTGCAGTGAGCTGCACCTTTGCTGACCCCTCAGCTATCCCTTCTAAGGGCTTAAAGAGAAATGCAGACACAGGAAAGCGATGTCTGGGGAGGTGAGGCTGAATATCAAAATTGCACAACTAAAAGGTTTTTACAGTTAATGCAGCTTTCCCCACTGCAAAAGGCTACCTTTAAAAGCTGCTGTTTCCTTTGCATTAACTAAAAATGGACACATCTGTTCAGAGAAACGGGGAGGNGAAGGGAAGACAATAGCTATTATGATGGTCAGGAAAAGTGTGTGTGTGTGCATAAACCGATGGAGAAAGTGCAAAGAGGGGCAAGATGTGGAAAGATTGCCAGGGAGTTGCTGTCAGCTATTATTTATGCAGCACCATAAATGCATGGCTGTCAAAGTCAACGGCCGTCTGACTTAACTGCTACTTACGCACTGCCAATATGAGACCTCAGAAGAATGGCCCTCCTATTTAATATTTAACCAGATGCTTCCATTTTTGAAAGTATCATTTGCTCCTTATGGGGGAGGGAGGGTAGGCCGACTTACATCTCCAGTGATGTGTGAGCTAATGCTGCCAGTGAGAGAAAACCAGTTTGTGTTCTTCAGACTTCTCTGCCAATACTCCCACGATGTTAGTAAACACTATTTTCCTACAAGTTTAGCCCACCCCTTATGTTATTGTAATGGTTAGCCTCCTAATAAAGCTTGGGTGACTACTACAGTCCGTGAAAAAGGAAGCTGGGGAAGAAAGNTTTTGTAGGGGTGTGGATTGTGTGATGGGATGAAAGGCCACATGACTGGGCCTGCTGAAGTTCCTGAGAAAGTAGACAGTTTCCAGGTGAAATTCAACTGCCCATTGCACTCTACCCACAGTGATGTGCTGGGTGTGGATGTCCATGCACCCTCAGATCAATGGTGAATTTGCACCATCAGCCATGAGAGCACCCTGTCCCTGTCTCTTCATTATTGCCTCTTCCAAGCTGCTGAAAGTATTGTCTCAGACAGATGTAGTTGCTACCTACAACTGGCACAGAATGTACATGTGTTGTGATGGTCTTGAAGCTGACGGAGGTGGCTGTCTGTGAGTTAATCACTACAGTGACCAACAGGAACATAGTGAGAGGTCACCATGAGCCTTTGGCCTCACTTGACAGGCACGCTTCTCTCAGCCCCTCTGTGTCATGAAGAATTTAACCTCCTCCACGCCTTCTGTTTGGCTTGTGTCTGTGTGTGGCAAGTCTCNGAACTGCTTTGTGCCTCTGCGGATGGTAGAAGGATGCACAGAGTGGCCAGCCTGGTGTTNTTCTNGTTCTGTTGTNTCAGCCTGACTGTCAAGCTCTTTCTCCCATGTCTCTCACACATCATTTCCTCCTGTGCCCATATATTTGAAATGAAAAATGTAAGGGCATAAGACAGCCCAAGAGTAAGGAGCAATATCCCCACAAAGGAAGACTGTCTGCTCTTCTTGTTCTTGTTTTACATTAACTTCCCCTTTGGGCCTCTTTAATACACCCCGCCCTCCTAAAGGGAAAACAAGAGGGACAGAGAAGGACTGAACAATGAGGCATTTCTCTGCTCCATTCCCCACCTCCCTCCCCCACAACCCCAGACCCCCCAGGGCCAAGAATGACCCCATCTTTCATGAAACTTCAGGTACTATTGACAGGACTGTCAGAATGACTTCATGTTCAGGCAGACCTGTAGCAGCTCCTGAGGAAAATGNGATCAGGCACAGAGCAGCTNCTTGTGCTGGGGACAGTATCAGAAGGTCCCATTATCTGCAGGAGGGATGTAAAATGCAAACAACTCCAACTGAGAATGCAACAAGCCACACCATTTACATGAAATATTTGGTCCTGGGCCCACCACACAGCTGACTAGCTTTGATCCTGGTCAATTTTTGAATCATGTGTGACTAAAGAATTCTTTACAAAGAATTATTTCAACTCTGAGTTAATGAAAAGCCAGCCAGTACAATTTATGGAAGCAAGAGACCAGCTTTAGATGGGGGAGAGTCATAAAAAATCCCCAGGAGCCTTTAATGTGACAGTCTTCGTGGTCTATGTGGACCTCAACCTCCACATTTTTCTCTCAGAATTATTGGGTTTATTGGAATTCATTCTTCTCAACACTGGAGTTTGTGGTTGAAATCTTAGGGAGAGAGTGTATGTGAATCAAAATGTACAAACCAATAAGATAAAGTCAAAGCAGCAAGCCATGATGACTAGGCAGTGGCCAGCCTCACCAGTGCATGCCACATCCCAACAGAGATGCTTCTGCACAGCTATTGCCACACGATGGGGTGGGGGTTGGTCAATTGGAACCATGACAACAAGTTCCATAAAGTCACCCTGTCCTGGTGACGTGGAATGCTTCTGCCTCCCTGACTGCTTCTTGGTAAATGATACATTCCTAGGGGCAAGGAAACATGGGAAGTGTGAGGAAGGCAGAGTGCTTGCACGGCTCTCCTAAAGCCAGTGTTGTCTGCATGGGATAGCACAATAGTTATTACATAATCACCTGCTAGAGGGTATATCATAGAACTCATTGGAAGAGACTGGAGCAAAACGCATTAAGATGTGAATCACCAGCAATGCAGAAAATCATTCTTCTTCCATGCAGGGACTCCTTCACTGTCATTCATCCTTTTCCAGAGGAGATTAAAGTGGCAGTGGTCTCTCGGAGCTCTTCATCTGTGACAACAGTAAGTCTAAATTCTTTAGGTGGTTTCACTCTTAGTAACAAACTTCCGATCAGTAGGTTAGCCTCTGGAGAGCGACAGGGCAGTGTTGGTCTGGATAATTTTCTGGTTACAGGAAAAGCATCCTAGAGTGAAGGCTGAACACTTGGTTTCAGCATCAGAAGCTTTGGAGTCTTTCTTCTTGCCCGTTCTCCCTTCCCTCCTGGGAACTTTGCACTCTGAATTATTCTCGAGCTTCAGGATCATCATGGGGCTAGTCACAGCATCTCTACCTTGGGTTTCTGATAAGAACCAATGAGACAATAGATNGATGATAAAGTCTTGTTTACAGAAACTCTCCATAAACTTAGCTTCTTAAAACTAGATGCCTTGGAAAACAGATTAAAAATTAGGTCTTTTCACTCAATTTTAAGNAACTTTCCAGTTTGAAGAGAAATGGGTCATTTCAAGACAAAACAACTGAAATAAGAGTGCCGGGGTGAAGCTCAGTANGGCNGTTGTCTAACATGTATGAGACTGAGTGCCGTCCTCAGCACCACAGAAACACAAAGAACCCAAACCAAGCTGGACTGTAAATCATATCCATTCATTATTCACTATATAAATTCCCAACAGCTATCTATGTATGTGGTGGGTGCCATGGCTGAATTTAATGTAATTCACTCAATTTTCGTTTTCAAAAGAAACATGCCCTAGTTAACTTTAACTGTGAGCTTTGCCTAGAGTCACCTTCAGGGTATCTCATTTGCGGGATCTTCCAGTTCAGATTGGTCAGATGTCTGTGGGGGGTTGTCTTCATTGTTCACTGATGCAGATGGGCCCAGCCCACTGTGGGCAGCACCAGTTTCTGGGCAGTTGGTCTTGGGCTGTATAAGCCAGTTACTTAAGCATGAGCTGGTGTGTGAACCATCAAGTACCATTCCTCTATGGTTTCTGCCGCACTTTGTTTGTTGTGAATGAGTTTCTTGGTCAAAGGTAATGATATGTAGAATAGCAGCAGGCTTGTCAAGTTCTTCCCTTGACATATTGTCCTGATTGATTCTCCTCAGTGATAGACTGTAACCTGTAAGCTGAAATAAATCTTTCCTACCCAAATCCCCAAGTCTTTGGCAATGGTAATCAAAATAGAACAAAACCTAATGGAGCTCTGGGAGTGTTCAGTGATATGCTACTAGTTTATGTGGAGGGCCCCAAAACAGCTTGACCACACAGCTGCCATGATAGGCTTAGAGACCCAGACACTGCTTCTAGCAGGCAACACCCTGACCCAGGAAAAGCCATAAGCTGACCCCACCCAGGGAGGCCTGCATCTAAGGGGAAATTCCTAACATTCTAAACATTCCCTATGCCCCAACCTCTGCTATGATAAAAACCCCACCCTACCCAGGCTTGGGGCTCTCTGCTCTCACTGCTTCGTTGGACAACAGAGAGACCAAGCTCAGAGCTTGAAAATAAAGGCTCTTTGCTTTTACATGCAGGATTCGGTCTCCATGGTGGTCTTTTGGGGGTCTGGGCAATCTGGGCATAACAGTTTATAGTTTCAAAGAAAGTGTCAAACTTTGTGCTTAAACTCATATTCTGTTTTTAAAGATTTATTTATATTATATATAGAGAGAAATATACATGTGTATCTGAGTATTCCACTGTCATGTGTATAAGTGAACCATGTGCATGCAGTGCCTGTGGAGACCAGAAGCGAATATCAGGTCCTTAGAAACTAGAGTTACAGATGATTGTGAGTCATCACGTGGCTGCTGGGAACTGAACCCAAGTCCTCCAGAAGAGCAGCAAGAGCTCTTAGCCACTTAGCCATCTCCCTGTCCCAAACGTCTATATTCTTATTCCACCAAGCCCATACTTATTGGAGACACATGGTATTTGTTTTCAGCTTGTTTCATTTACAAAATCCAACTTACAATTTGATAATACTGATAGTTTATCACATCCTTAAATAAATGTAGGATCTTGTTATAAGCAGTCCCTTAGAGAAATATGCATGATTTTGTCACTAAAGAGAAGTAACTTATGAGGTCTTGGGTAACTAGACAAAAAGCATAGGATTAAGGCACGCTGATCATCAAGAGTGAGGTTTAGAGCAGGCTTAAATCTCCAAGAAAATAAAGTGAGAGTCTGGGGTTTATTTGGGGTTTTTTGTTGTTGTTTGTCACTTGAAAAGGAAACCCACAAAAATACCTCTTGTCTTAAAAATAACCCATCAATAAACTGAATTCTTTTCGCTGCTGGTTAAGAGTGAGTATTACTAAACTGCTCCAGGGGCTGTTTGTTCTCTTTTCTTCCTTATCCAACATTCCGTAAAATAGAAGCAAGTTAATCTGTGAGTTCCTACCCCTCTCTCCGATACCATTTTTAAAAGACAAAAGGTTCCCATGCTGGGCCTGCCAAATTCCTGCCCTGGCAGCAAACATGGAAGCGGGCAGTGGAGCTCCAAGAGCAATCCTTGCTAAGCTCCCTTCTCCACCGGGAGCCCCCATACCAGAGCTGCGTGGATGTATGAAGCTGCTGTAGCAGAAGCCGGGACTGCGTGGCTGAAACCACAGCGCTGCAAGGTCTCTCAGTTCTTCTGAGGGCTGTGGGGGGAAGGGCGTGTTCCAGCTGTCTTTACGTGCCGCCTTCTCTTTCTGACAGACTGTGCCCAAATTCACCTTTTGACTGAAATTTGTCTGGAAAAGGTTGACACTAGCCATGGAACATACGAATGAGTATTAGCCCCATCATATCATTCTCATTAACATGCTTTATAGAACCGTTATACAAATGTATCAAGAGTCACCTCTGACGTCTCCCTGCAAATGATTTTTCTCAAGCAGATAGATTTTAGTAGTCACGTTACAAAATGCCGCCCTAATATGCGCGGCACCTTGCTTATTTTTAGTGAGCTTTTTAACACTGAACTAAAAGGAGGAAGAAGCAGAACAGAAGACAGGAAGCCAGTGAAGTGACATTCAGAGGTGTCACTCTGTCTGGGTTGCAATCTAGCACTTAGCAAGATGGAAATGTTTTCCATTGCACTTGTTCACAGTTCAGCACATGTGCATCAGCTCCTGGGTGACCCTCCCTAGAGACTTTCCTAGGAACCCACCTCTCTCTTCCCCGCTAGCAAGGGAAGTTTATCTGCCTGTTTCCCAGCTCCCTAGCACCCTGTCTTTTTGACATGGCTATTGCCCAATTGCTGATAGTCTCCTCCAAAACCCTAAATCCTTGGAAGAGAGAGGCCATGTTTAATCACAACAGACAAGGTACAAAGAACAGCACATGTATTATATGCGGTAAGAGTAGACCATCAAAANTCAAATGAGGTGAACACTGAGCCATCCTTGCAGAGCAGAGGAGCATAGAGAGCCCCCTCTTTCTTTCCTGGGGGTCTGGGAGGGGAGAGAACTATGTTGTAGAGAGATTGCAAAAATGACTGGGCTCTCTGTAAAACTGCTGCTCACAACTGNTCACAATATCATCCATCCTGTGAATTAGGTAGGTCCCTTGCTGGGACATGCACAGTTCCGTATCAGAGAACATGAACAGTAATTGCCTTGCTGTAAAGACAGAAAAGATACTGTAAATAATTTTGAGCCTCTTTTAATCAAAAGTATTAAGATTTAATCTGTGTTTTCCTTTATCTTGAACTATGACTGTTGAATCACTAGATCAAACTGATAGTAAATATATACACATATCTTTTTGTAGTAATTTATCTTCTATGAGAATTTCTCTGTGGCATTCACAGCTGTTTTATTCAGACACATTTCCTTCCTCCAAAAATGACTGTATTAGCTGGCATTAGGAAGTCTTGGAAATGTGTTTATACTAAAACACTCTTGAATTTGACTCTTCAAGATGGCCCGAGTCTATAGGGACTCACACTTATTAATGCAACTCTAGTCGTCTGAACGTGCTTTTGTGAAATGAAATTCTCTCCCATTGAACTTGGGTTAGAAGGTGACAAGCAGACTTAGGCTATCTCCTTATCTGCTCTGAGGGTTGCCAAGAGAGGAAGAGTTGACTGCCTTGGGTTCCCATAGAGGAGCCAGCTCAGCATGAGGTGGAAGTTTTGGCAACCTGAATGAACTGCCTTCCAAAAAGCTGTCTTCAGGCATCTTCTGGAGCCACCTTTGCACTCAAGTCTAAGCTCTTAGTGGGAAAAGTCAGAAAAATGTCCCAGAATCCCAGGATGTGATCTGGTTAAATAAAGGTCTAACTTTGGCCACAGCCTTCAAACTATAAGAGAAGAGAAAAACTGAGTTCTTATTTCAAGACAGTCTGTCTGATTGAAAAAACAAAAC